>CAUYOR010187842.1:0-24492 GCA_963573925.1 Callimico goeldii
AGCATAGGTTCTTTTTTTTTTTTTTTTTTTGAGACGGAGTTTCGCTCGTTACCCAGGCTGGAGTGCAATGGCGCGATATTGGCTCACCTCAACCTCTGCCTCATGAATTAAGGCAATTCTCCTGCCTCAGCCTCCTGAGCAGCTGGGATTACAGGCACGCGCCACCGTGCCCAGCTAATTTTTTATATTTTTAGTAGAGACGGGGTTTCACCATGTTGACCAGGATGGTCTCGATCTCTTGACCTCGTGATCCACCCGCCTCAGCCTCCCAAAGTGCTGGGATTACAGGCTTGAGCCACCGCGCCCGGCCCCAGCATAGGTTCTTATATGCAAATGAAAGATTCAAACTTGCTTAGTTCTGATTGGCTGAAAGTTTTGAGCTCTGATTTGTTGATGTTTGCTGAGTTCTGATTGATCAATGTATGTCATAGCTTATTGGTTGGTTCAGGTGGCATGAATAGGAACAGCTGAAAGTCCCAAAGGTAAGGAGGCATGTGGATTCTCTATGAACTAAGAATTCTTGTCAACAAATGGTCATTTGCCTGTCATTTGATTTTAGTTCCGTTTGGCCACTCAGAATACATCTTGAGGGACTGAGGGATGTCTCTTTCAGGGTTCACACTATTCAAGTTGAAAACAAAAATTAGTTTTAACTTGCTAAGTCTCTTTCTCAGCCCTTTACTTTGAACCTTCCTGACTCTGTATGTTAAAAGTGGAGTTGTGATACATAACGTATAGTTGAGTCTTGTTTTTTAATCCACTCTGAAAATCTTTGTTATTTTATTTATATTTTTAGACAATTCATATTTAAAGGAATTGTTAATATATTTGAAGCAATGCTAACAATCTGTTTTCTATTCATTACTAGAGGTTTTGTTTATTTTCATGCTTTCTCCAAATTTAATGAAACCCTTTATATAATCTCACTCTACATTATCTTTTAGTTTTTCAATTATACTTATTTTATAAATATTTTAATGGTTGTAATATAATTCTAGATTTTAGCTAATCTATTTTAAAATAACACTATAAAATATTTTGTTTGACCTTCATTTATTCCATCTTGAACACTACTCCATTCTTTAGGTGTTTTTGGTGCGTATTACCTTCTTTCTTAATAAAATATTTTAAGTTTTTCTGTTACCTTTAATATTTTTTATCATGATATTAAAAATTTTTTCTGTTAAAAACACAATACCATGTGTATACCGATGTAACAATCCTGTAAGATCTGCACAGATGTACCCCAGAACTTAAAATATAATTAAAAAAAGAAAATAAATAAATTTTTTAAAAACTCCTTTTTATCTTTTTTGTTTTTGCAGCACAAGTCTGCTGTTGATAAATTACCTCAATTTTTGTTTCTCTGAGAAAATTTTAATTTCTCTTTCACTTTTGAGGAACAATTTCAGTCAATATGGAATTCTGGCTTGGTAGGTTTCTCCTTTTGACAATACATACTTTACTTCATTTTTAAATCTTAACCTCATAAATATTCTTCTGAAGATAACGTATTCCATTTTTCCACAGATTTATTGAGTTATAAATGGCAAATACAATTTTATATATGTGATATATGTACACATTGTGAAATAATTACCAAAATCATGATGGTTAATGTATTTATCATCTCACAGAGTTTCCTTTTTTTATTATGGTGAGAATACTTAAGATCTACACTATCAGCAAATTTCACTACAATATATGCCTCCTGGGTTCAAATTATTATTTTGCCTCAGCCTCCTGAGTAGCTGGGATTACAGGCATGCACCACCACGCCTGGCTAATTTTGTATTTTTAGTAGAGACAGGGTTTCTCCATGTTAGTCAGGCTGGTCTCGAACTCCCAACTGCAGGTGATCTGCCTGTCTCCACCTCCCAAAGTGCTGGGATTACAGGTGTAAACCACTGTGTCCAGCCTGTTAATGACTTTTCTACTTCTCTTTCTGTGAGTTTGACTTTTGAAAATTTCACATATAAGTGAGATCATGCAGTAGTTGCATTTTTTTTTTTTGCCTGGTTTATTTCACTTAAAATAATGTCCATCAGGTTTATTTATGTTGTTGCAATTGTCAGGATTTTCTTTAAGGGAAAATTATATTCCATTACACACACACACACACACACACACATGCACGCACACCTTCTTTATCCATTTGCTCATTAGCACTTAATTTGTGGCCATATGTCATATGTTGGCTATTATAAATAATGCTGCAATTAACATGATAATGCAGATAACTCTTTGAGTTAGTAATTATATTTAGTTTTTGATATATACCAGAAGTGAAGTTGCTTGATTATATACTAGTTACATTTTTAATTTTTTGAGGAATGTTCATACTTTTTTCTATAATGGCTATACCATTATAGAAATGTGTATACATTTCTACCAACAAAGAGTAAGGGCTCCCTTTTTTCCATACCTTTACCAATGCTTGTTATCATTTGACATTTTGAAAATAGCCATCAAAATACCTGTGAGGTGATATTTTATTGTGTTTCTGATTTGAATTTCCCTGATGATTATAGATGCTGAGCATTTTTTTCATCTACCTTTTGGCCATTTGCATGAATAAAAATATCTATTTGTATCTTTTAAAATTGGCTTATTTTTAAAATTAAGTTGTATAAATTACTTCACTATTTTTTTTCTTACATGTTTTCTTTAGAGAAATCTGTTGCAATTTTTATCTTTTTTCCTCAATAGGTATGGTTTTATTTTTCCCTCTGGCTTCTTTTAAGATTTTCTCTTTGTCTTTGGATTTCTACATTTTGAATTTGCTAAGCCTCGGGGTATACATGTGTTTGTGTGGTTTGTTTTCTTGTTTGTTTGTTGATATTTATTCAGCCTGATGATATCTTTCTTAATTTGTGTTTTTGGTTTGTCATTTTTTGAAAAGTTACTGGGTATCATTGCCTTAAATATTACTACTTTATCCTGTTTTCCTTGTGGTGTTCAACTATGGATACATTTTATCTTTTGAAATTGTCTCATAGTTTGTTAGTTTTCTCTTGCTCTCTGTGTGTGTGTGTGTGTGTGTGTGTGTGTGTGTGTGTTCATTCTCTTTACTTCCTTTTCCTTTTTATCTTTCAATTGGAGTGTTTCTATTAAACCATTGTCATATTCACTGAGTATTTACTTAGCTATACCAAATTTACTGAATAGCTCATCAAAGATATTCTTTATTTCTGTTATATTATTATTTTTGTTTTGTTTTCTAGCACTTCTTCTTAACTATTAGACTTTTCATCTATCTGTTTACATCATCCGTTTTCCCACATTGTCCATCTTTCCATTAGATCACCTGATATTATTATTTTTTATTCTGTTTCTGATGACTGTAATATCTGTGCTGTATCTGAGTTTTGTTTTTGTAATTTTTTTTTTCAATTCTGTTTTGTCTTTTGGCTTACCTTGAAAGTTTGTTTTATTGCAAAGGTTTATGACTCCAAGGTTTCTGTCTAGCTAGGTAAATCTCTTCTGTGGTTTTAAGTATACATCTGTCTCTAAAGATTTTGATATGGTAGTTTTTCCTGCAACCTCAGTTCTTGGATCAATCCAACAAGTCATTTATTTTGTTTTTCCAGTGTTTTCTCATAATGACAGAAATAATGACTTTTAATTGTTTATGTATTATAGTTGAAGCTGGAAAATCTTCATGCCTTTTTAGACCCATAATTGCGTACTTTTATGACTTGACTTTAACTTTCACTACATTTACACATTTTGTCTTATGCAGCTTGAATTGCATAGGCAGACAGCCATTTTAATCACTCTTAAGAATAAACCGTGAATACATTAGACCCATTATTTTATACTCATTTAGGCAACCTCAATTCTTCTTGAATCCAACTCTGCCTACTCGATGCAGCAACTCATGTTCAATTCATGTTAAATTGAATATACTTAGATGTTACATGTAATTCTGTTACCTTATCTTATTTTAAATGCATTACTAATACTTTCAAATGGGCCTAATGTTACTCATTATATTTCTTCCAGTCCATTCACTCTCTGATACTCCTGAATAAAAACTTAGTGTTTTCTTTCCCTAGCCTCACCCCTTAAAGCTTCCATGCCTTTTTTTAAATTTTAGTTGCAGCAATATAAAGAGGATTTTCAAGAAGTTCCCTCTACAACATCTAATCACTTATCCTCGTATCTAACTAAATACTCTGCCTTCTCTCTAGTTGATATGGATAAGCTTTAGTGCTTCTAGAAAAGGGCATACCCACTCTTTATGCACTGGGTACCATTCCTTTAGAACTATGTAATGACTCCAGCAATTTTATCTGCTTGTGCCTGCATCATCTCTTTTCTTCTTTCTACCAAAAAAATTATCATTAGCATAGATTCAATCATATGTTGCTTCTCCTAATTTAAAAAAGAAACCTCTTTTTCTTGATTCTAGCTTGATCTCTAAGTGTCTCTTCTTGATCATCTACTTCTTAAGTTTCGTTTTATCACAAAACGGAAATATAGAGTTTTGCAGCCCTTTTGTCATGAAGTCTTCCCTCATAATCTACTACCATCAGATTATTGTTTCCACTATTAATCTGAAAGAATTAATATCAAGGTGACCAAATACTTTTAACTTGCAAAATTGTTAATCCTTGAATTGTTTTGATTTATCACCATTATTTAATGAAATTAATCTATTTATATTCCTAGAAATACTTTCATTATCTGGCTTTCATAATACCTCATTTTCTTGATTTTC
This sequence comes from Callimico goeldii, assembly GCA_963573925.1. Classification (NCBI taxonomy): domain Eukaryota; kingdom Metazoa; phylum Chordata; class Mammalia; order Primates; family Cebidae; genus Callimico; species Callimico goeldii. Next base: position 4,724 of record CAUYOR010187842.1, read on the forward strand.
TTTTTGCCTCATTGATCCATCCTTGTCTATTTTCTCTTCTCATTTGCCTGACATATCTCAACCTAACTGTAGAAAGTTTAGTCCTTACACATATTTTAGTCTGTATCTATTCCCTTGCTGTTTCCATTTATTCTATGACAATGTGCAAATTTGTATTTACATCTCAACCTCACCTAATATGTTACCTGGACATTTAATTATTACCTTAAATTTTAAATTTCCAGAATGATGTGCAGCTCTTCCTTTCAAAAAACAACCCTTAAACCTGGAGTCATGACTAACTCATTCATTTTCATATTCTAATCCATCATAAAATCATTTTATGTCCTTAAATATATAACCAGAACTCTGTTCTTTAATATCACAATTGCCATCCCAGTTTGAAAACACCATTCATTTCTCTTTCTCTTTCTCCAATAGCTTTATAATCTGGTCTTGTGTCTTCCTTGTCTACCCTCTCCTCTGCAGAAAAGCTAGTTTTCTTGTTAAATGTAAACAAGATTAGGTTGCTCTTCATCTCAAAAATTTTTCAGTGATATCTAATCTCATTCACTCTAAAGCCATGGTTCTTAAGATAGCTTACAAGATGTCTAAGACCTTATATTCTATTTTTATCATTACTTATCACAGCCCAGCCATAGTGGCTCAGTTGACATTTCTCAAATATTCTAATCACTGTCTTCTTCAAATATTTTGAGTTTACTTCTGTTATCCATCTGGATTTGTTCTTCCAGTAGTTGCACAAATGTAACCATCTCATGAGGATTACCCTCTTATATCATTTAAAGTTGTCAAGGCTCCCCAGCCTCCAAAATGTTTAACTATGTTGGCAACAGCTTAATTTTTCTTCATAATAACTAATCATATAAATATTATACATCTTATTTAGTATCTTTCTTACTGAAGTAGGCTGTAAGCTCTCCAAGGGGAAGGATTTTTTTTTAAATGTCTTATTTGCCTCTATATTCATTTCACCAAGTACAGTGCACTCATAGGTGCTTAATAAATATCTTTTTGCAATTTCAACAAAAGGAAAAATTGACAAATGGGATCTAATTAAGCTAAAGAGCTTTGGCACAGCAAAAGATACTATCATAAACAGACAACCTAGGAAGTTGTAGAATATTTTTGCAAACAGTGCTTCTGAAAAAGGATGAGTATCCACTCTATAACAAATTTACAAGGAAAAAAAAACCCAGTTAAAAAGTGGGCAAAGAACATAAACAGACACTTTTTTAAAAAAGAAGGCATACATATGACCAACATGCATATGAAGAAAAGCTCAGCATCACTGATCATTAGAGAAATGGAAATCAAAACCACAGTGAGATACCATCTCACACCAGTCAGAATGGTTACTGGTAAAAAAGCAAAAGAACAACAGATGCTGTTGAGGTTACAGAGAAAAAGGAGAGCTTACGCATAGTTGGTTGGAATATAAATTAGATCAACCACTGTGGAAAGCAGTGTGGTGATTTCTCAAAAAGCTAAACACAGAACTACCATTTAACCCAGCAACCCAAAGGAATATAAATCATTCTATCATGAAGACATGTGCACATATATGTTCATTGAAGCACCATTAACTGTAACAAAGACAGGGAATCATCTAACTGTCCATCAATGGTAGTCTGGATACCAAAAATACAGTGCGTATACACCATGGAGTACTATGCAGCCATAAAAAGAGTGATATCATGTCCTTTGCAGGAACATGAATGAAACTGGAGGCCACAATCCTTAGCAAACTAACACAGGAACAGAAAACCAAATATTGCATGTTCTCACTTATAAGTGGGAGCTAAGTGATAAGAAAATGTGGACACATAGAGGAGAACAGCAGACACTGGGACCCACCAGATGGTGAAGGATGGGAGGTGGGAGAGGATCAGGAATAATAATAAATACTAGATTTAATGCCTGGGTGACAAAAATTTCTGTACAACACACACCCATGGCACAGATTTACCTGTATAACAAAACTGCACGTGTACTCCTGAACTGAAAATAAAAGTTAAGAAAAATAAATAGTTTTTTGAATAAATGAACCATGGAGAAATAAAGACAAATGTATACAAATGCATTAGAAGTTCAAGATGGAAAATTATTTTTTTCAAGTTTTGCACATATATATCTGGATATATGTGCAAATGAGTTATCAAAGTCAATAGTTTTGATATAATTTAGTCATATTCTATCTAAATTAACTTGGTTACAATAATGATAATTCACATTCTCATAGCAGTTTATGATTTTCAAAGCACTTTCCATATAGTATTTTGTATGATCTTTACCTGCACTGATTATTGCTATAATTCTTCTTCTTATGTGAGGGACCAAGACCCAGTTTCATGCCAAACATTATGTATCAAGTGAGTATCAAAGCCTGAAGAGTACTCCAGGTATTATTATATCAAGTCTATTTTCCTCTCTTTCTTTCCTTCCTTCCTTCTTTTTTTCTTTTTCTGTCTTTCTCTCTCTCTCTCTCTCTCTCTCTCTCTCTCTCTCTCTCTCTCTCTCATACCATCAGCATCTAGACGCACATAGTAGGAGCTATACAATAGTTAGACCTTTACAATAAAGTAAAAATTTATTGAAAAATAAATTACTAATTTATTTTTTGATGAAAAGTCAAATGTCGTTTCCAAGAACCTTTATATATAAACTGATATATTAATTTACTCATTCACTAGGAAAGAAATTGTCCAAAAGAAAAAAGTTATAATCTTCATATTGTATATAATAAGTTTAAATGCTCTGTAAGGTAGTTTGAGTGTTTGATAGGGCCTGGGCTGGAGATGTAAATTTTGGAGTCAATAACAGAACAGTCATGCACTGAGGGAGTCAGTGAGTAAAATCAAAATGCATGAATAAAAAGTACCAGGAAGTATGGGCATGGTGGCTCATGCCTGTAATCTCACACTCTGTGAGGCCGAGGTGGGTGGATCACTTGAAGTCAGGAGTTTGAGACCAGTATGGCCAACATGGTGAAACCCCATCTCTACTAAAAATGCGAAAATTAGCAGGGCATGCTGGCAGGCACCTGTAATTCTAGCTATTCAGGAAGCTGAGGCAGGAGAATCACTTGAATCCGGCAGGCAGAAGTTGTAGTGAGTGGAAATCTGCGGAGTTTGCACTACTGCACTCCAGCCTGAGCAACAGAGCGAGACACTGTCTCCAAAAAAAAAAAAAAGGACCAGGAATATAAGTAAATGAGAATATCTACTAAAGGGCTACAGTGAAACTAAATTCTTCCTAGAGAGGTCTGAGGGATAGCTGAAAATGAAAGAAACAATTTCAAAGAGAATAATTTAATGAGAGTCTAGGGCAAAAATATTTGAAGAGTAAAGAACTCTGCAACAATGGTAAATGCCTCCAAAATACTATAAAAGTACTCATAAATTTAGAATTAAGGAATCATGAAACACCTTAATTTAGTGCAATATAAGAAACAAATGGTGATAGTGGATAAGAGATAAGAAAGTAGGCCAGGCGCGGTGGCTCAAGCCTGTAATCCCAGCACTTTGGGAGGTCGAGGCGGGTGGATCACGAGATCAAGAGATCGAGACCATCCTGGTCAACATGGTGAAACCCCGTCTCTACTAAAAATACAAAAAATTAGCTGGGCACGGTGGCACGTGACTGTAATCCCAGCTACTCAGGAGCCTGAGGCAGGAGAATTGCCTGAACCCAGGAGGCGGAGGTTGCGGTGAGCCGAGATCGCGCCATTGTACTCCAGCCTGGGTAACAAGAGCGAAACTCCTTCCCCCCCAAAAAATAAATAAATAAAAAAGAAAGTAAATGTGGTGAGGGTACAGTATTTTAAAACAAAGAAAAAGAAAACTGAGCTATTATATCTTTCAATATTGTCAAAGAGTTGTTTAATTCTTTTCTTGTTTATTTATAACTTTCTATAAGATGGAAAAGTACCTATGCATGTGTAAATTGTTATAAGTCAATACATAAGAATAAATCAAATATTCTACAAAATTAGGGAAAATGATAAATTTCTCAAAACAGAGAATGGGGAAAATAGCTATAACAAAGTTGTCTTAAGACAGCAGAAGAAACACATCTTCATTGGAAACTATCAGGAGAAGGTAAAGATAGAAATAAACAGATATGTTAAAAGTTAACAAGCAGCCAAAAGAGTCAGATAATAGTCTTGATTTTTCATGTAGAAAAAGAAAATAATAAAGTAAACTTAATAGCTGAGAAAAAGACAGAAAAGAGGAATTATTTAGATCCTAAGGAAGTACAAGTTTCAAATAGCTTTTGAGGGAGATGGGAAATGTTAATCATTAAATATGTGTAATAAGATTGCAGAACAGTATGGAGGACACAGTTATAAGTAAATCATAAATCTCTAATGACGCAACTCTGCAATGTTAGATTTTCTTTTACATCATTCAGCAGTAGGATATGGTTTCTGAGAAATATGTTTAAAATTATCATGATTGGGCATTTGGAAAGTATATGAAATCAAAGAGCAATAAGGTAAAGGAAGGAGGATGTTTCGAATAAATACTAACTGAAATGAGGCTGCATAAGTTGCCAGTGTCACAGTGATAGAATCAAAGCTGCAAGACAGCTGGTTAAAGTGGACATCAAGGACTGCAGATCAGTATGAAGCTAGGTATGTATCTTACAGAAATGAACAAGCATATCAGAAGGATAAGAAATTACTTTTAGAAGTGAAGTACTGAAATACTTACCTCAAAAGCAGAAAACATATGGTCAATGACAGAGACGAACTTTTAGCTGTAATTATTGGTGACTGATGTAGGGTGCAGGCAAAGGGAAGCAAAACTCAGGACATTAAAAAAAAAAAGAAAGAAAGAAAGAAATAGAAAAGAAGAAAGAAATGTGAAGCCAGGGTGTTATAATTGCAATCTACTGCAGCAGACCCTGCATTATCTTGTCCCACCCCGTTTCCCTTACCAATGATCAGCCTTTTTGTTTCAACTTTTAACTGCCATCTTTTGCACATTATTTGTTTGAGGGTTTTTCCTAGCTTCTGGAGCCTGCTTTGTTACCTGTTAGGACAGAAGGGCTGAGAAATTAGACCCTTCTTCTGCCTAAAGCTCTTAAACAATGAGAGACCAGCTACCTCACTCCTTCAGTAGGTGTAACTTATCTTTGCTTGCCAGATTTCTCTAGTATAAATCAGTTTCATTCTTCAGCGGTAAGCTAGCTTCAAAACAAACCCATTACAGGTTCTGTTCTCTTCCTTGACTAAGTTGTTTCTCTTCCCTCGCCTTTTTATCTTAAAGTTCTGTTTTAGTCAGAAGGTAACTTCAATGAGGAGTGTTAAATGGTATATATTTACACATGTGGGTTGAAATAGAAAAGTTTGAAAAGAAAATAGGTAACTATAAAAAGTGGTTGATATAGCCCCTTTTCCTAGTGACATTAATGCATGCCAGTTCTTCACTGGAGAAGAACAAAGGAAACATGCCTCAAAGAACAAGCCCATAGTCATTCAACAGACATTTATTGAATATCTACTAGGTACTGGGAATAAGCTAGATTTCAGAGACACAGAAATAAGTAAGATAACATTAATGTTCTGAATGTTTTTGCAGGCTATTACATGTGTTAAACCTGTAATCAGAAATTTCTGATGAACTATAAGAGGAATGACTAAAACACAAATAGTGAATCAGCATAGAGGAAACATACCTTAAAGTCCAGGAGAGTCAGAGACTTCATGAAAAGCGTGTTAAACAAAAACCAGGGCCACACAGAAGTTAAAGGAGTGCAGATACATTTTATTATTAAAAACTACGGCAGGCCGGGCACAGTGGCTCATGCCTGTAATCCCAGTAATTTGGGAGGTTGAGGCGGGTGGATCGCCTGAGGTCAGGAGTTCATGACCAACTTGGCCAACGTGGAAAAACCTTGCCTCTAGTAAAACATACAAAATTATCAGGGCATGGTGGTGGTTGCCTGTAATCCCAGCTACTCAGGAGGCTGAGACAGGAGAATCGCTTGAACCCAGGAAGGGGAGGTTGCAGTGAGCCTGCAGTGAGCCAAGATTGTGCCATCGCACTCCAACCTGGGCAACAAGAGTGAAACTCTGTCTCAAATAAATAAATGCATAAATAAATACTATTGCAATAAGGAAAAAATCTCTAATAGAGAACTGAACTCACTCATAAATACAGCAAGGACAAGTAGGGATTTATAGACAATGAGCAGAATGGGAATCAGAGGATGGAAAATTACTAATAGGAAATGTGAGTTCAGTAATTGAGGATGATTGGATATCAAGAGTAGGGTATTCTTTCTAAACCCACTTAGCAAGATTCTTGCTAAAACAGGGTGGTGCAAGCCCAGTAAAGACAGATGCCAAGATTGAGACCTAGGCAGCTTAGAGGAGCCTGATCAAAGTTTAGTCAAGGAGAGAAACTTAGTCAGACATGAATTCTAAATTAAATTTGACAATTAAGTGATGTTAACCGGGTGAAGGGGTAGTGGTAAAAGGGGTGGCTGCTTTATGAAGAGAGGACAGATAGTGCCACATAGGGTAAAAATGGCAGGATAAGTGTAAGAAATTACAAGCAGTTTAGTGCTTCTGGAATTTTGACAGACAAAAAGACAAAAACATTTTGGGAAACCAAATAGGGTGCAAAATCATTCCTTACATGTCAGTTCATGGAAGTTGTTAATCTGTTTTCAGGCAATGGGGTTTCAATGAGGAAATCTGAATAAACAAAGGAATCACCTCTATTAGAGCATAGAATTATATATGTGTTTGAATGTGTGTGTATGTGAGAAAAAGAGATGTTCATAAATGTACCAATACATTTATAAATAAGGAAAATAGCAGAGATTGCTGGAGAACATATATTTGGTGAAGTGCTAATATATTGGTGATTGATTTAGATGTGTTCATTTAGTAAACCATTACTGTAAAAGAAGAATTTCAGGAGAAATTTAAATGATAAGAAGCCAGTTATTTGAAGATATAGACTACGGCATTAAAACCCAGAGGAAACAGCTAGTACAAAGGGTCTGTGAGCATTTATTTTGCTTTGCCTGAAGAATAGGAATTAAGACAAGGCAACTGGACAACATTGGGTAGGAAAAGGTGTAAAAAGAAATGTACTTGGATAGTAGGAACATTCTATTCAAAAAGCGTTATTTAAGGCAGAATAATGAGCCCTCCCAAAGAGGTAAATACTTCAATCTCTGTAACCTGCAAATATGATACATTACATGGTAAAGGTGAATTAAAGTTTATAACCTGCTGATCTCAAAATAGTTTACCCTAGATTATTTGCGTGGGCCCAGTGTAATCACAAGCATCTTTAAAAATGAATAAGGAAGTGAAAAGAGAGTCAATGGAAAATATGACTATGAAAGAAGGGCACAGAGAGATGTAATGTTGCTGGATTTGAAGGTGGAGAAGGGCCATGAGCCAAGACTATGAATGGTCACTAAAAGCTAAAAAAAAAAAAAAAAAAAAGAAGGAAATGAGGATGTCCCTTAAAGCCTCTGGAATAGAACAAAGCTCTGCTGACAGCTTAATATTGGGTTCAGGGAGACCTAGGTTAAACTTCTCATCTCATACTGTAAGACAAATTTGTGTTGTTGTAATTTTGTGGTAATTTGTTACAGCAGTAATAAAGTAATGCTGTTAGCAAGCAAGGGGATTGCAGTATCTGCATATGGTTTTAAAGCTCTTTCTTGTGGTTACTCCATGGACAGTGGATTGTGGTACAAAATCAAGGAGGCTAGTTATGAGTTGTCTCCCATAGTTCAAGTGCAAAATGGACAAATTGAACAAGAATATTCAGAAAACACATAAAGAGAAATGGACGGGTTTGGGATATATTTTGGAATTAGGATTGAGATAGTCTGCTCATTGATTGCATTTGAAGAGTGAAATAAAAGTAACTATCCGGGAAAATGTGTACATTTTAACATTGCACATTACGGTATACTTTATAGAAGTGGGAAGAAAGTGCAAGGGCGTGTTCTGGAAGTACATGAGGAGTTTTGAGACTGCGGTGTTATTTTTCATCCTCATGGTTTTGTCAAACAATCAGTTGGACATATAAATCAGAATTTATGGGGAGAGTTCAAATACGTAAGTTTACATTTGAGAATCATAAGTATACAGATAGTTTAAAAGCCATAGTTCCAGATCCAGATCTCAAGGGAGAATATTTTTTCAAGAGAAAACAAGGAGATGTGGTTCATAGCCATGGGACACTTCAAAAATGAACAGTAAAAGAGAATACAAGAAAGTGAGATGCCTAGAAAGAGTGGTCAGGGACCTAGGAAGACAATAAGAGTTGAATGACATCAAGTGTTTCTAGAAGAATATGGTCTCTAATACTGCTGAGAATTTAGAAGATGAGACAAAACCATTGCATAGAGGTCATTAGGGATCTTGACCAAAATCTCAGTGAAGCAACAGGAACAGGAACCCGATTAAAGTGAGCTGGGACTAGACTGAGATACCACAAAGAGTAGAAAGTGATTTAATGGCAATCATGTCAATAAATCAGGCTATTAAGGGAAACATCAGTCTGACATAATAATTATAGTAAGGTGTCAATAAAAAAATTGTCCTGAAACACAAATTAAGAATTTTATACATTAATTTTTCTGTTCCTGCCTTATAAAGAAAGATAGCCCTTAACTTGTTTTTCATCTCAAGGACATTCATTAATTATTCAGTGATTTTTTTATTTACCCATGAATTTTCAGTAAATGTTTATTGAGCACATGTAAGTGACACTGAGTTATTATCTAGAGAGAAGTCAGATAGGTAAGTTTACATTTAGGTGTCACAAGCATAAAGAAAACATATAAAATATACAGAGGATTTTACAGTTTCAGGTGTTGCATTCATGTCTTTTGTCCATTTTGAGTTGATCTTTATGTATGGTGTAAAAAAAGGGTCTACTTTCATTTTAATATGCATGTGGATATGCAGTTACCCTAGCACCATCTATTAAAGCAAGTGTCCTTTTTCCAATGTATGTACTTGGTGCCTTTGTTGAAAATCAGTTGACTAAAAACTTGGTTTTATTTCTAGACTTTCTATTCTGTTCCATGGGTCTATGTGTCTATCTTTATGCCAGTACCACAGTCTTTTGATTATGATAGCTTTATAATATATTTTGAAATCAGAAAATGTGATGCCTTCAGTTTTGTTATTTTTGCTTGAGATGACTTTGACTATTCATGTTCTTTTCTAGTTTAATAAACTTTTAGGGGGGATTGGGTGGCCATGATAGCCAAATAGGAACAACCCCAGAGCTACACAGAGGGCAAGTGATCTCTGCATTCCCACCCTAGGTACCAGGTGCATCTCAATGGGACTGGTTGGACAGTGGGTATAGCCCAAGGAGGATGAACTGAACAGGGTGGGGTGCTGCCTTACCCAGGAAGTGTAATGAACTGGAGGACCCTCCCCTACCCAATGGAGGCCATTGAAGGGCTTTTCCAGCACTCCAGCACTCTGGTTCAGATACTGCACTTCCCCCACCATCTTTACAGCCCACAGACCAGGAGATTCCCACCCGCCAGCTGAGAAGCACCATAAATTTCCAGAATGGCTGTTTCAGCCAGTGCCACTGGTTTCCAGCACAAAAACCTGCACAAATCTAGACAGCTATTTTACTTGTGCCTGGAACACCCGAGAGACAGAGCTGCCCATTCACCTGAAAAAGTGGGGGCTGAAAGCAGGGAACCAGCTGATCTGGCTCAGGGGTCCCACCCTCATAAAGACCAGCAACCTGAAATGCACTGGCTTGAGAGTTTTACAGCCAGCACAGCAGTTTAAGCTTGACCTGAGATAGTCAAGCTCTGTGGGGGGAAGGGCGACTGCCATTACTGAGGCAGTTCTAACCTTACCATTGTAAACAAAACCACAAGTAAGTTTACACAGCAGCCGGACAGAGCCTGTAGCAATTCAGCAATGCCTCTGCAGGCAGACCGTGATTAGACTTCCTCCTTGCTGGGCAAGGCATCTCTGAATAAAGGAAGCAGTATGTCAGGGACTTATAAATAAAGCCCCACCTTCCTGGGACATACCACCTGGGAAAAGAGGCAGTTGTGAGTTCTGCTGCAACAGACTTAAACATCCCTGCCCAGCAGCTCTGAACAGAACGGAGCTCCCAGCATAGCACTTGAGCTCTGATAAGGGACAGACTGTCTCCTCAAGTGGCTCCCTGACCCCTGTATATCCAAAGAAGCACCTCATAAAGGAGAGCTCTGGCTGACATCTGGTGGGTACCCTTCTGAGATGAAGATACCAGAAGAAGGAACAGGCAGCAACCCTTCCTGTTCTGTGGCCTCTGCAGGTGATTTCCAGGCAAGTAGGGTCTGGAGTGGACCTCCAGCAGTCCTGCAGCAGAGGGGCCTGATTGTTAGAAGGAAAACTAATAAACAGAAAGAAATAGCTTCAACAACAACAGAAAGGAAGTTCACTCAGAGACCTCATCCAAAAGTCACCAACTTCAAAGACCAAAGGTAGATAAATCCATGAAGATGGGAAGAAATCAGTGCAAATAGGATAAAATCACCAAAAACCAGAATGCTTCTCCTTCTTCAAGGGATCATAACTCCTCACCAGCAAGGTAATAAAACTGGATGGAGAATGAGTTTGATGAATTGACAGTAGCAGGCTTCAGAAGGTCGGTAGTAACAAACTTCTCTGAGCTAAAGGAACATGTTCTAAACCAATGCAAAGAAACTAAAAACTTTGAAAAAAGCTTAGGCGAAATGCTAGCTAGAATAACCAGCTTAGAGAAGAACATTAATAACTTGATGGAGATGAAAAACACAGCACTAGAACCTTGTTAAGCATACACAACTTTCAATAGCTGAATTGATCAAGCAGAAGAAATGATACCAGAGATTGAAGATCATCTCAATGAAATAAAATAAGAAGGCAAGATTAGAGAAGAAAGAGTGAAAAGAAATGAACAAAGCTTCCAAGACATATGGGATTATGTGAAAAGACCTAATCTATGCTTGATCAATATATCTGAATGTGACAGGGAGAATGAATCCAATCTGGAAAACACTCTTCAGGATATTATCCAGGAGAAATTCCCCAACCTAGCAAGGCAGGCAAACATTCAAATCCAAGAAATACAAAAAAAGCACTGAAAATATATTCTCAAGAAGAGCAACGCCAAGACATGTAATTGTCAGATTCACCAGGGCTGAAATGAAGGAAAAAATGCTAAGGGCAGCTGGAAACAAAGGCCAGGTTACCCACAAAGAGAAGCCCATCAGACTCTTTTGTCAAGAGATCACAGCAGATCTCTTGACAAAAACCCTACAAGTCAGAAGAGTGCAAGGATCAATATTCAACATCCTTAAAGGAAAGAACTTTCAACCCAGAATTTCATATATAGCCAAACTAAGCTTCATAAGTGAAGGAGAAATAAAATCCTTTATGAGCAAGCAATTGCTGAGAGTTTTTTGTCACCACCAGGCCTGCCTTGCAAGAGTTCCTGAAGGAAGCACTAAACATGGAAAGGAACAACCAGTACCAGCCACTGCAAAAATGTACCAAATGGTAAACACCATTGACTCAGTTGAAGAAACTGTGTCAACTAGCAGGCAAAACAACCAGCTAGTATCAAAATGGTAGGATCAAATTCACACGTAACAGTATTAACCTTAAATGTAAATAGGATAAATGCCCCAATCAAAAGGCTCAGACTGGCAAATTGGATAAAAAGTCAAGACCCATTGGTGTGCTGTATTCAGGAAACCCATCTCATGTGCAAAGACACATACAGACTCAATATAAAGGAATTGAGGAAGATTTACCAAGCAAATGGAGAGCAAAAAAAAAAAAAAAAAAGCAGGGGTTGAAATCCTAGTCTCTGATATAATGGACTATAACCAACAAAGATCAAAAGAGACAAAGAAGGGCATTTCATAATGGTAAAGGGATCAGTGCAACAAGAAGAGCTAACTATCCTAAATATATACGCACCCAATACAGGTGCACCCAGATACATAAAGCAAGTTCCTAATGGCCTACAAAGAGGCTTAGACTCCCACACAATAATAGTAGGAGAATTTAACACTCTACTGTCAATATTAGACAGATAAATGAGACAAAATTAACAAGAGTATCTAGGACTTGAACTCAGATCTGGACCAAGCAGACCTAATAGACATCTACACAACTCTCCACCTCAAAAACCACAGAATATACAATCTTCTCAGCACCACATTGCACTTACTCTAAAATTGACCACATAATTGAAAGTAAATCACTCCTCAGCAAATGCAAAAGAACAGAAATCATGACAAACAGTCTCTCAGACCACAGTGCAATCAAATTAGAACTCAGGATTCAGAAACTCACTCAAAATCACAAAACTACATGGAAACTGAACAACCTGCTCCGGAATGAATACTAGTTAAATAATGAAATGAAGTCAGAAATAAAGATGTTCTTTAAACCAATGAGAATGAAGACACAGCATAGCAGAATCTCAGGAACCTAATTTAAAGCAATGTCCAGAGGGAAATTTATAGCACTAAATGCCCATATGGGAAGAGAGGCAAGGGCTAAAATTGACACCTTATTGTTAACATTGAAAGAGCTAGAGGAGCAAATCAAAGAAATTCAAAAGCTAGCAGAAGACAAGAAATAACTAAGATCAGAGCAGAACTGAAGGAGATAGACACAAAAATCCTTCAAAAAATCAATAAATCCAGGACCTGATTTTTTTTAAAAGATCAATAAAATAGACCACTAGCCAAACTAATAGAAAAGAGAAGAAGAATCGAATAGATGCAATAAAAAATGATAAAGGGGATATCACTACCCATTCCACAGAAATACAAACCACCATCAGAGATTACTACAAACAACCCTATGCACATAAAGCAGTAAATCTAGAAGAAATGGATGAATTCCTGGACTTACACCCTCCAAAGACTAAACCAGGAAAAAATTAAATCCCTGAATAGACCAATAACAAGGTCTGAAGTAGATGCAGCAATTAATAGCCTACCAAACAAAAAAAGTCCAGGTCCAGATGGGTTCACAGCCAAATTCTACCAGAGTTACAAAGAAGAGCTGGTACCATTCCTTTTGAAAATATTCCAAACAATACAGAAAGAGGGACTCCTTCCTAACTCATTTCATGAGACCAACATCATCCTGATACCAAAACCTGGCAGAGATACAACCTCAGGCCAATATCCATGATGAACATTGATGCAAAATTCTTCAATAAAATACTGGCAAACTGAATGCAACCACATATTCAAAAAGCTTATCCATCATGATCAAGTGTAGGCTTCATTTCAGACATGCCAGGCTGGTTCAACATAAGCAAATCTATAAATGTAATCCATCACATAAACAGAATCAAAGACAAAAACCACATGATTATCTCAATAGATGCAGAGAAGGCCTTTGATAAAATTCAACAATGCATAATGCTAGAGACTCTTAACAAACTAGGTATCGATGAAACATATCTCAAAATAATAAAAGCTATTTATGACCAACCCACAGCCAATATTGTACTGAATGGAAAAAAAATTTGAAGCATTCCCTTTGAAATCTGTCACTAGACCACGGGTACACTCTCTCACCATCCCTATTCAACATAGTATTGGAAGTTCTAGCCAGAGCAATCAGGCAAGAAAAAGAAGTAAAGGATATTCAATTGGAAAAGAGGAAGTAAAATTGTCTCTATTTGTATATGACATGATTGTATCTTTAGAAGTCCCCATTGTCTCAGTCCAAAATCTCCTTAAGATGAGAAGCAACTTCAGCAAAGTCTCAGGATACAAAATCAGTGTGCGGAAATCACAAGCATTCCTATGCGCCAATAACAGACAAACAGAACCAAATCATGAGTGAACTCCCATTCACAATTGCTACAAAGAGAATAAAATACCTAGAAATACAACTAACAAAGAATGTGAAGGACCACTTCAAGGAGAACTACAAACCACTGCTCAATCGAGCCCAAGCTGAGAAGATGAAACACCTTGAAAAGAACTTGAAGGCCCACAAGCATCAGACCCCCACACTCCCCAGGATTCTGTTGCTTAAGACAATCGTGTCAGTAGCATCTTGACAACTTTGCAACTTTTGTGGCTAAAGTTGAAGAGAAGCAAGTATAGCATTCCTAAATGCATGCATTTGTTTTTCCTGTGTCTTGATGGAATGTGGTTTATTTTGTTGCAAGAGTGAATTTGAACTATTCTAATAAATGGCTATTTTGCCCAGTGACATTAAGATCTTCATACACTTATAATAAAGCAAATTTATAAAAGATTGACTCATTCATGTTTTGATATGAAGGGTAGGTAGAAGGCTGGCAGGTTGTGGTTTTGTAGGGTTTATTCCTGAATTCCCTCATTTTGAAACTCCTAATCCTTTTACGATTTTATGGTCAGAGTCAGGCCCTCAGCCACAGGGGGCAGATAGCCTCACAAATGGTGATCTGTTTTGTTTTTAGTCATTGGTTCTCAAGCTTTAAAGCTTGTAATAAATCACCTTGGGAGTTTGTTAAAACATCATTTCCTAGGCTGCTCCTTCAGAAGATTCTGATTCGGTACTGTTGGGGTAGGGTTTATTATTTGCATTTCTGATGAGCTCACAAGTACTCCCAAAGCAGCTCACCTGAATTTCTCACTTTGAAGCTGGTAGTTGACCCTCTGAGGAGCACCGGCTGTGCCTTTTCTTAGAGTGAGGCCTTCATTGGCCACAGGATGAGATTCCAACGAGCAAGCCTGGGCAGTCAGCATTCATTAACCCTAGCATTGCAATTCACCATGGAAGAGCAGGGATCCCGGGCACCTTGGCTTGTGGATGGTGCCCTGCCTTGGAGTCAGTTGACTCCCTTTTTCTGCAAGGCGAGGTTGCACAGGTGTACAGCATGGGCCAGGTTTTTCCATTACGTGTTGTACTGAGATTACCAATTTGTGCAAAACAGCTCCTATCCTTGCCTCCCCGCTTTCTGGAAGCAAAATTTCTGGGATGAAGGGTGCAAAAAGCTCTGTGGCTTCAAGCACAATTAAGATTGGTTTGACTCATGGAATTAATTCACTCATTGGCAATAAAATGTTCTAGCCTTTTGCAAGAGTTTTAAACTCAAAAGTCTAATTGTGCTATTTTGATTAGCAGTGATGTTGAAAATTTTTTTTCATTTACCTTTTTCTTTATTCATCCCTATCTTCTTTCAACTGGTGAAGGGTTTTTATCTCTATAAGCTTTTCTAACAATGGCCCATTATTACCAATATTTTCCACCGTCTTAAATTTTTTTTTTTGGAAGCAGATTTTTATGTAGTTAAATCAATTACTGTTTCTGTTCTCCCATGTCGCCACCCTTTTAAGTTTAGGAGCTCCTAATTTTCTTCCATAGAAATTTGATGAATATTTTTTCAGGTTTTCCCTGGTGGGATTTTTATTTTTTACTTTATTTTTGAGATTGAGTCTCTGTCACCCAGGCTGGAGTGCAGTGTTGTCATCTTGGCTCACTACAACCTTTGCCTCCCTGATTCAAGCAATTTTCCTGCCTCAGCCTCCTGCCTTGGCTTCCCAAAGTGCTGGGATTATAGGCGTGAGCCACTACACCTGGCCCTGGTGGGTTGATTGGTTGGTTGATTTATTTAGAGATGGAGTCTCACTCTGGCGCCAGGCTGGAGTGCAGTGGCATGATTTCAGCTCACTGCAACTTCCGCCTCCTGGGTTCAAGCATGCCTCAGCCTCCCAGGTAGCTGGAATTACAGGCACACGCCACCACACCCAGCTAATTTTTACATTTTTAGTAGAGATGAGGTTTCACCATGTTAGACAGGATGGTCTTGATCTCCTGACCTCATGTTATACCCACCTCAGCCTCTCAAAGTGCTGAGATCACAGGTGCGAGCCACTGCACTTTGCCGCTGGTGGGATTTTTATAAAACCATTGAACATTTTGGTTTTTTTTTTTAAGACAGTCTTGCTCTGTCACCCAGGCTGGAACGCAGTGGCACAATCTCGACTCACTGAAAGCTCCGCCTCCCAGGTTGAAGTGATTCTTCTGCCTCAGCCTCCCTAGTAGCTGAGATTACAGGTGCATGCCACCACACCCAGCCAATTTTTGTATTTTCAGTAGAAACTGGTTTTCACCATGTTGGCCAGTCTGGTCTTAAACTCCTGTCCTCAACTGATCCACCTGCCTCCGCCTCCCAAAGTTCTGGGATTACAGGTGTGAGCCACTGCATCTGGCCCATTTAACATTTTGTTATTGGGGGCAAAGGGGATGATCCTAAACTCCTTCCATCCTTTGTACACATTAACATATATTGAAGTCCTAACTCCAGTACCCCAGAATGTAACTATATTTGGGCAATATTTGAAACCTTTGACTCTTAAGACTTGCATCTGCAGGAAAGAAAAGAAAAAAAAAGTGTTTTGGATGAATTGAAAAGGTTGTGAGGGCTGGACACGGTTACTCAGGCCTGTATTGCCAGTACTTTGGGAGGCTGAGGCGGGCAGATCACCTGAGGTCAGGAGTTCGAGACCAACCTGGCCAACATGTTGAAACCTGGGTTCTACTAAAAATAACAAAAATTAGCTTGGTGTGGCAGGCACCTGTAATCCCAGCTGCTCAGAGGCTGAGGCAAGAGAACTGCTTGAACCCAGGAGGCAGAGGTTGCAGTGAGCCGAGATTCACTGTTGCACTCCAGCCTGGGAGACAAAACCAGACTGTCCCAAAAAAGAGTAGACTTGCCCTCTTAAATATTAAAGCAGTCTATATAAAGCTACATAGTTAAAATAAGGGGTAGATATTAGAAAAAGCAAAAAAGTTACACATAATAGATTGGTAACAGTGAGTTTGGGCGAGGACAGTGAAAACAGGTTGTAAAGGAGAGAATCTGACATTCGGGTAAGGTAGATATTACATAGAGGAAGACAACATACACAGTTTTAATTCTGCTTTGATGTAACCTCATTTGAAACATTTTGTGTTGGTTTTGAATTTAGAATGGTCTAAAATTCTTCTAAAAGTAGTCAACTATTTTAATAAAATTACCAGTTAAAAGTTGTTAGTAAATTCTTATAAATTCAGCTTTATGTAGTAATTCCCTTAAAGATACATGATTGTTTTAAACTGGAGTGATAATTAGTGGTGACAAAAGAGTCTGTGATAGACATTCCCCTAATATTTAAAGTTAGTTTTGAACTTTTAAAAATTACCAGTGATTGGGTTGGCCGGGCAAGGTGGCTCATGCCTGTAATCCCAGCACTTTGGGAGGCTGAGGCGGGCAGATCACCCAAGGTCATGAGTTTGAGACCAGCCTGGCCAACGTGGTGAAACCCCCTCTCTACTAAAAATACAAAAATTAGCAGGGCATGGTGGCATAGACCTGTTAGTCCCAGCTACTCGGGAGGCTGAGACAGGAGAATCATTTGAACCCGGGAGGCAGAGGTTGCATTGAGCTAATATGGGGGCACTGCACTCCAGCCTAGGTGACAGATTGAGACTCGTCTCCAAAATAAAATAAAAATTATCGGTGATTCTTGGTTAAAAAAAGTGTACACACACACGAAAAAATTCATAATTACAGAATTACTGCGTGCTGTTGTTTAATCCTAGCACCCAGCTGTTGGCTTACATCCTCCTAGATTAATTCGCAAAACTGCATCTCAGCGCCCCAACCAGAGCTGTGACCGGAGGGAAGCCAAAGTGTTCTCTGCTGGGACTCTTCGCTGCCAGAGTAGCCGATGCCTGCATCTTGGTATCCACCTTCGTGCAAAGTCGGTGACCCAAGCAAGACCTGAAAACGGCAACAGTGCAGCCCGAGAGCGCAGCTCGGCTCTCTCCCGTTTCCCCCTTCCCCATGTCATTTTCTCCAGCTGGGAAAGTGGTCTGTGGCAGAATCGCAATACACTCGATATTCCAAATCCAGCTGAGCCCCAAGCGACCCGGTTTTCTCATCCCTAGTTACCTTGAGTAGAACCAGAGCGGGCTTGGAGAGGATTCTCACCTGGGTAAACCAGATGAGCGCGGTTAAGGAGCACAAGGGGCACACCGAAGCGCAGCCGGGGTAGATTGCGACCTTGGGCGGCTAAGAACTCGAGGTAGAGAGCGGCGCAGGGCAGAACTGGGCTCATATAGGAATGGGCATTCCCTCCCCTCTACCTTCCAAAAAACAGACGTTACGGAAATGCAATTCTTTATTAGAACTCAAGTTTGTGTTTGCAACCATTCAACAGAAGGGGTAAAACAAAACAATTCACATCATCATTCCCCCACCCCCAACTCCACCTTCTGAGGCTTAAGTGTATCCAGCTTCCACTTAACCTCTGCTTGGCTCTGGTTCCAGGGCCTGAAATGCCTTCATAATCTAGTAACTGGGTCCCGGGCATCCACGTAAAACCGCTGCGTCCGTGCCTTGCTGGCAGCTTCGGGAGATCGCTGGGTCCCCGACTCACCGGTAGCCTTGAGGGACTGCTGGGTCCCGGCCTCCCGCACCTCCACCGGAGAACCCTGTGTCCCGACCTCCTGGACCTCCACCGAACACTGGGTCCCGGCCTCCTGGACCTCCACCGAACGCTGGGTCCCGGCCTCCCAGACTTCTATTGAAGACCACTGGGTTTCGGCCTTCTGAGTGGCTACATCCTGGGCGAGGGCCTTTCCTGAGCCTTTCGCCTGGAGCTGGCGGTGATAGTCAGCCAAGTTCACGATCATCTTGATTGTGTCCTCGTAGTAAGAAGGCCTCCCAAATATCAAGATCTCAGCCTCGCTGCTGAGGTCCAAGTGATTCACGTGAATCGGGATTTGGGACAGACCCTGGACTTGCGGGATGCGCTCTCCGCCTCTGCTGAAGATCTTTTCCACCAGCCAAACCTCAAGGTGAACTACCTTCAGATTCTTCAGAAACTCCGAGTGGAACCAGGAGAACTGCTTGGGGAGCTGACCGAGTACCTCGAATGACATTGCTTTTGGCTGCATCAGTTGCACGAGCGTCGGAAACCGTCTGGGAGTGTCCATGCTGCCGCCGGCTTTCTGCAGGAGACCAGAGCACAACCGCAAACCCAAAGGACGAGCTGGAGGTAGGCTCTGACTCTAACTCCAAGTAGATGGCATCACAGTTGAATTGACTTGTAGGACACCCAGCTGATGTCTGCTGGAGAGTTGCTTGGTGTGTGGGGGAAAAATTCCACATATTTTGGTGACCAGAGGTGAAGTAGGCCTAATGAGATTAGGCCTGCTGGAACCCCCTATTGGTATGTTTGTTTATTTTTCTCCAAAAAAAAAGTGCATTTCTTTTGTCCTACATTTCCAATATGTAAAAGCTTAGGAAATATTAAAATGCAATGGGAAGATTTGGCAGATTCAGCAAATTCTTTGGGTGTAATTAAGATATTTTTAATTTTTGACTCAGGTGAATTAAGAGTTGAAATACTGAATTAAAAAGGGGAAGCAATGCAAAAGCTTCCAGGAACAAGTCACGGAGGGTCAAAGAAACTCCTGGCTGAGCTCAAAGTCATTTTACATTGTAAGTATACAAAGTAATTTAGATCTTTAATACTGTTTAAAAAATATATCAACTTAAGTATCTTCATATAATTATTGATGACCTAGCAATCTGATAGGCACAGCAAATTTTATTAAAGTTGGAAATTTAAGGAATGTTATGAATAGCTCATTTTCTTGGTGGATTTTTTCTAAGGTTTTTTTTTTAA
This sequence comes from Callimico goeldii, assembly GCA_963573925.1. Classification (NCBI taxonomy): domain Eukaryota; kingdom Metazoa; phylum Chordata; class Mammalia; order Primates; family Cebidae; genus Callimico; species Callimico goeldii. The sequence continues at coordinate 24,416 of CAUYOR010187842.1, forward strand.
ATACTTTATCTTGAACTTTTTCAAAATTTATCAAGAGGCATCACCACTATCCATCTAAAGATTTTTTTCATCATTTA
>CAUYOR010187845.1:0-10810 GCA_963573925.1 Callimico goeldii
CCTGTAATCCCAGCACTTTGGGAGGCTGAGGCGGGTGGATCACCAGGTCAAGAGATCGAGACCATCCCGGTCAACATGGTGAAACCCCGTCTCTACTAAAAATTCAAAAAATTAGCTGGGCACGGTGGCACATGCCTGTAATCCCGGCTACTCGGGAGGCTGAGGCAGGAGAATTGCCTGAACCCAGGAGGCGGAGGTTGCGGTGAGCCAAGATCGCGCCATTGCACTCCAGCCTGGGTAACAAGAGCGAAACTCTGTCTCAAAAAAAAAAAAAAAAAAAGAAAAAAAAAGAAAAAGAAATGGTGGAAGGTGAAGTTTCTGCATGGGTTAGGTATACATTGGTGAGGCACAGTCAGGGCCAGCTCATGGACATGTTACCTGTGTAGTCCCACAGGTCTGTCACTAGGACCCCCCCCCATACCTGGCTTATTGTCCTGTTGTTGCCTTTTTGAAATTCTTATTATTATTATTATTTTGAGATGGAGTCTTGCTCAGTCACCTAGGCTGGAGTGCAATGGCACAATCTTGACTCACTGCAACCTCTACCTCCCAATGTTCAAGTGATTATCCTGCCTCAGCCTCCCAAGTAGCTGGGCCTACAGGTGCCCGCCATCACGCCAGGCTAATTTTTGTATTTTTAGTAGAGACCAGATTTCACCATGTTGCCCAGCCTGGTCCAGAACCCCAAACCTCAGGTGATCCACCTGCCTTGGCCTCCCAGAGTACTGGGATTACAGGCATGAGATTCTTAATCATCTTTGAACAAAGGTTACTGCAGTTTCACTTTGTAGTGGGCCCTGCAAATTTGTAGCTCTTCTGGATTTGATTGTAAATGTCCATAGCCTACTGACACCCACTGTATACTGTACCTCTTCTTCCTCCTCCCAACTGCCCAAAACATTGGCTTGTCTCTGAGTTACGGACACCAGACTAACCCACAATCTCTGCTCCCAGACCCTGGTTATCAAAGGCTATGACATTTTTCTGTACCTGCCCTAAAGTTGCACAGGAAGAGCCCCATGTCCTGATGTGTGCACGCCCATGTGTTTAAGGTTTAAGAAGCTTTGTTCTGTTCTTTTGGAGAAAAAATCAGGACATGTGAGCTTCCAACTCTGGGCCACAGTTCCCCAAAGCCTGGCTCAGGCTGGCTACTGAGGCGCAGCATCGAGGAGGCCATTCGTGACTTTGTTTACCACTCATCACAAATGTTCCCATCCAGACTTCTCTTTGCTCTTAGGCAGTAGGCAAAACAATCACGCACATCTTTGGAGGAGGGCACTGAGGCTCTGAAAACAAGGGCTTGTTTGCGCTTCCCGGTGCTTTGCTTGGCTGAAGTTTGAGATAAAGGAGCGGGAAATCCCACCCACAGACTGTCAGGGTTGTCATTTCAATGCCATTCTCAGGTAGAGAACTGAGCTAGTACATGCACCTTTGGAAGAAATTGCCCCTGATTTTAAGGAGAAGTCTTCACATTGCAGGGGCTGGCAGAGGGGAGCAGTGCTGGGAAAGGCTGGAAAGGCTCAGCTTCTTGCCAGGAATTTCCATTGGAACATGCCTCGTGCAGACTCTGGAAAGACAAACTGGTTCTTAAAATATCTTCAGGTCTGGATGGCTGGGCTCGCCAACCCTTCCCTCCACGTGGCAGCTCCTTCTTAACTAGCATGCTCTCTGTGGTTCTTAGATCATTAACAGAGAAAACCAGCCACCACTGGGGATGGTAGGAGGTGGATAAAGAATTGCAGTATTCCATTGTCATAGAGCTTTAAAGGGATTCTGGAAACGACAGCCCAGGCTAACTCTTCCACTGTATAGGTCAGGAGGCTGCAGCCTAGAGAGGTGGAAGGGGCTCCTACTCACATAGACCTCTTCGAAACTCTCCTACCCCCAGATTGTTCATGCTCTGACGGCTGTGAGGGATTGAAGCCTGATTTCCAACCCAGTGCCTTGTGGTTTGGACTAGGGGCATGCACTTACCTCAGTGCGACTTCCACAGTCTTTCTCCTGAGACTGTAAATCTGGATTCAACATCTGATTGACTGGTGGCAGCTCTGGAGCTTTGAGATCATATAGAGGGTGATGCAACCCTCTTCCATCCCATGGATGTTAAAGGAGGCAAAACCCACTGACAAAGAGAATGAATAGAAGCCAAAAAACAAACAAACCAAAAAACAACCTAGTCGGTTGTAGAGAGGCCATGAGTGAGGGTTCCCCTGGTACCTTCTGCTTCTAAGGACCTCATTCCACCCAGTGATTTCGCCTGTGGGTCATCCTCAGGCTGCAGTGGGCACAGGTTGTACAGCACAGCCTGGGGAGCTTAGGGTTCTGGCAGCCTCATCTGGCAGCCCCTCTGATTCTGTTTCATATTGCTCTGACACGGATGCAGAATGTTCATGCACTGACTTCCCTAGATGGTTTCGGAGAGTTACTATGAATGACGAATGTCCTCATGTCGTCACCCTTTGTTTGAAAAGAATAAACAGAAACAAGCAAAAATTAAAATTGGGGAAAAATGATTGGGGTTAAGAAGCAGGAATTTGCAAATTAGAAAACCCATTCCATGCTCAATATCCATGAGTAAGGAAATAAATACTCTATGACACAGCATTCGCTTTTAACCTTTGTCCCTAAGACAAATGTGGCCACCTCCCTAAGTACACTGCCCCCACTGTCTTCTTGCCAAGCTGTGGCTCTCCTGGCACTTCCAAGGGTCTGAGGGAGAGGGTGGTGGTTGGAGTACCTTCCACGGCTGTCCTCTCTCTCAACTCCTCTGCTCCTCAATCTTACCCTCCACATTGAGTTTTACGCAAGAACTTTGAATCCAATGGCAGTGGTCATTGGAGGGGGAGGCTCAACCACCTATTAGGCAAGGGAGGCTCAAGCTCTTCTGACCCAAAGTTCACACATCAGGCAGACCTGACGCCTGGCAATATCAAGTAGGTTGGAATTTTACTCATTTAAGTGTACAGTTTTATGAGCTTTTGTATGTGTATGCAGTCATGTAATTGCCACAACAATGAAGAAATTTAAAACTTCCATCATTCCAAAAATTCCCTTGGGTAGTTCTGCAGTTAATACGACCCTCACCCCTAGCCCTGGAGAACCACCGATCTATTTTCTATTGCTACAGAATCGTATATAAATGAAATCTGACAGTATGTAATGTTTTCTGTTGTATTTCTTTCACTTACCTTAATGCTTTTGCAGGTTCATTCGTGTTGGAACATGTATTGGTGCTTTTTCCTTTTTTATTTATTGTTATATATTATTCCATAAGATAGTTATACCACCATTTATTCACTCAAGAGTTGATAGACAGCCAGGTTTTATTCGGGATCTGGCTATTATAAAGAAAGCTGGAAAAGAAATGTGTGTACAGGTCTTTGCACAAGCCTACGCTTTCATTTCTCTCAGGTGAATAAATATCTAGGAGTAGAATTGCTGACCACAAGGAACATGCAAGTTCAATCTTTTTTTTTTCTTTTTTTTTTTTTTTGAGATGGAGTTTTGCTCTTGGTACCCAGGCTGGAGTGCAATGGCGTGATCTCCACTCACCGCAACCTCCGCCTCCTGGGTTCAGGCAATTCTCCTGCCTCAGCCTCCTGAGTAGCTGGGATTACAGGCACACACCACTGTGCCCAGCTAATTTTTTGTATTTTTTAGTAGAGATGGGGTTTCACCATGTTGACCAGGATGGTCTCCATCTCTTGACCTCGTGATCCACCCGCCTCAGCCTCCCAAAGTGCTGGGATTACAGGCATGAGCCACCGCGCCTGGCTGCATGTTCAATCTTACAAGAAACTGCCAAATGGTCTTCCAAGTGATTATACCATTTTGCATTCTTACCTTCAGCATGTGAGGGTAGCAGTTTTCCCACATCTCTATCAACACTTAATATTGTCAGTCTTTGTAATGTTAGCTGTTTTAGTGAATGTATCGTGGTATTTCCTTATGCTTTATTTAATGAGAACTATATATAGTTTATTGTACCTGCTGGTTTACAGTATACTACAGAGATACATAACATATAACAGGTTCTGACAATTGTCTAAGTTCCTTCTTACAAAAACTAATGACTTTATCTGATTTTTAAAATTTTGACACAAAATAATTGTACATATTATGGGGTACAATTTGATGTTTCAATAGAAGTATACCTCATGCCGTGATTGAGTCATGGAAATTAGCATATCTATCACTTCAAACATTCATCGTTTATTTGTAGTGAGAACACTCAAAATCTTGTCTTCTAACTATTTTGAAATATTCTGTACATTATGGTTAGCTGCAGTCACGGTCCTGTGCAATAGAACACCTATTCTTCACATCTAATTGTGACTTTCACCTATTGGCTAATCTCTCCCCATTCTCCTTCCCCACATCCTCCTCAGTTCCTGGTAACCACTGTCCTAGTCTCTACTTCTCTGAGGTCATCTTTTTAAGTTCTACATATGGGTGAGATCATGTCCTATTTGTCTTTTGACACCTACTTTATTTCACTTAACATGATGTCTTCCAGGTTCATCCATGTCATCCTAAATGACAGGATGTCATTCTTTTTTACGGCTGAATAGTATTCCATTGTGTAAATATACCACAATTTCTTTAATCCTTTGTTCACTGATAGACATTTACTTTGCTCTTAATTAATTAATTGCTTTTTGTTTCAATAGGGTTTTTGGGAACATGCGGTGTTTGGTTACATGAATACATTCTTCAGTGGTGATTTCTGAGATTTTGGTGCACTCATCACCTGAGCATTGTATACCATATCCAATGTGTAGTCTTTTATTCCTCCTCTCCCTACCTCCCTTCCATTATACCTCTCTTATATCTTTGCATCCTGATAGCTTAGTCCCCACTTATGAGGGAGAACGTACAACGTTTGGTTTTCCATTTCCGAATTACTTCTCTTAGAATAAGGGTCTTCAATTCCATCCAGGTTGCTATGAATGCCATTTGTTCGTTTTTATGACTGAGTAGTATTCTGTATACCAGTGTTATTCCATGTTCCATATACCATGGAATATACCAGTATTCCATATACCCGTATTTGGTATTCCATATACCATGGAATACTACTCATCCATAAGCATCACATTTTTTTTATCCACTAATTGATAGATGGGCATTTGGGCAGATTCCATATTTTTGCCGTTGCAAATTGATTGATGAGCGCTTAATTTGATTGCAGATTTTGGCTCTTATGAATAGTGCTGCAATAAACATGGAAGTACAGGTATCTCCTCAACATACTGATTTTATTTCCTTTGGATACATACCCAGCACTGGGATTTCTAAATCATATGGTAGTTCTATTTTTAATTTTTCTAAGAAACCACCCATTGTGGTTTTGATTTGCATTTCCCTAAAGGTTAGTCATGTTGAGCATTTTTTCATATACCCGTGGCCATTCTCATGTCTTCTTTTGAGAAATATGTATTAAGGTCTTTGTCCATTTTAAATCAGATTATTTGATTTTGTTTGTTTTTTGTTATTTAGTTGTTTGAGTTCCTTACATATCTGAATATTAACCTCTTGTCAGATGTACTATTTGAAAATATTTTCTCTCATTCTGTGTATGCTGTCTCATCACTCTGTTGATTGTTTCTTTTTTGTAGAAAAATTTTTGTTTGATGTAATCCCACTCGTTCATTTTTCCTTTTGTTGTCTGTGCTTTTGGAGTTATATTCAAAATATTCTAACCCAGTCTGATGTCACAAAGTCTTTCCTACATGTGTGCTTCTAGTAGTTTCATAGTTTGGGGACTTACATTTAAGTGATTAATCCATTTTGAGTCAATTTTCTATTTGATGAAAGATAAGGGTCCAATTTTCTTCTTCTGCATGTGAATATCCAATTTTCCCAGTGCCATTTATTGAAGGAATTGTCCTTTATCCATTGTATGTTCGAGACATCTTTGTGGAAAATCAGTTGACCATAAATGCGTTTTTCCCCTAGGGTCTTTAGTCTGTTCCATTGGTCCGTGTGTCTGTTTTTATGCTGGGACTGTCTTGTTTTGATTACTATAGGTTTGTAGTACATTTTAAAGTCAGATATTATAATGCTTCCAGATTCGTTTTTTGCTCACATTTTTTTAGCTGTTTTTAATCTTTCATCTTTCATTTGTATTTTATTTTATCTTTTCAAATTTTTATTCACATATTTTAGAATTACATTTATTTATTTAAATTATTATTTTATTAAATATTTATTTGTTATTTTATATTTATTTTTATCTTTTGTGGTTCTATATACATTTTAGGATATTTTTCTGTTTATGTAAAAAATGTCCTTGGAATTTTGCTAGTAATTGCATTGAATTTGTAGATCACTTTGGGAAATTTGGATATTTTAACAATATTAATTTTTCTAATTCATAAATATGAGATAAGTTTCCATTTATTTGTGTCTTTGAATTTTTTCTCATCAACTTTTTATGGATTTCAGTGTACAGGTCTTTCATCTCGGTTTCAAGATACAAAATCAGCATACAAAAGTCAGTAAGATTTCTAAATGCTACTAGTGAACTATTTGGAAAAAATCAGGAAAACAATATTATTTACGATAGCTACCAAGAAAGTAAGATACTTAGAAACAAATTTAATCAAAAAAGTGAAAGATCTCAACACTGAAAGCTGCAAAACATTTATTACAAAAAAATTCATTTAAAAAAACTGAAGAAGACACAAATAAATGGAAAGATATTATGTGTTTATAGATTGGAAGACTTAATAGTGTTAAAATGCCCATGCTATCAAAGGTGATCTATAGATTCAGTGCAATCTCTATCAAAATATTAACAATATTCTTCACAGAAATAGAAAAGTCATCTTAAAATTTATACGGAACTACAAAGACCCCCAATAGTCAAAGCAATCTTGCGTAAAAATAAACAAAGCTGGGGGCATAACACTATTTGACTTCAAAATATACTACAAAGCTATAGTAACCAAAACAGCAAGATACTGGCATAGCAACAGACACATAGACCAGGGGAACAGAATAAAGAGCTAAGGACAAAATCCACGTGGTTATGGTCAATTGATTTTCCACAAAGTTGCCGAAAACATGCATTGGGAAAATAGCAGTCTCTGCATTGTGATTTTAGCTTGCATTTCCTGAAGGGTTAACAATATTGAACCTCTTTCCATATGCTTATTTGCCTTTCTTACCTTGGTTGAAGTATATGTTGAAATTTTGCCTATCTTTTAGTGGATTTTTTTTTATTAATAGGTTGTGTGAGCTCTTTATTCTTGCCTTTTGATTTTCTCAATAATCTTTTAATTAGAAAAAGCTTTAAATTTTGATGAGGACTGTTTTATTATGTTTTTTTTTCTTTTATGGTTTATGCCTTTTGTGTGCTGCTAAGAAGTTTAGCTCAAGGTCACACAAAGTTTCTCCTTTTTTTTCTAGAAGCTTTATGGTTTTAGCTCTTATATTTAGGTCTATGATTCATTTTGAATTGCTTTTTGTGTATGTTATGAGGAAAAGGTGAAGGTGCTTTTTTCCCCCAATCTCTATCTAGTTATTCCAGCATCATTTATTGAAAAGACTCTCATTTCCCCCATTGAATTACCCTGGCACCTTTTGCCCTGGTATCTAACCTTTACTTGAAAGTTGGTTGAAAAAATCGCAAAAGACTGCTTTATTCAAGGTAGAAGGACAGTTGAAGAGGAGAAACGGGACTTTCCTTCTGAAGTAGAGGCAGTGTCTAAGACTTGGGCCTCTGTTCATAAACTGTCAGGAAATGTTTTTGCTAAGAATGTGGCTTTCCATAGCTTGATATCAACTTTTTATATAGTACAAATGTTTTTGCCTTGCCCCCTCCTTCTGGGGAGTCCTCGATGTCATAGTTAGAAGTTGAAGTAACTCACAGGAAACCAGGGAGGAGAACTTAGAATCTTCATATATCAAAGCTAGAAGGAATCAATAACCTAATGAAGCACACACTCCTCATTTGCAAAAACCAAGAAAGAGGCCCAGAGAGGTTAAGTGAGTTTCCCAGCATCACACAGCAATGCAATGACAGAGACAGGAGCAGGTCCCGGGTATCCCAACTGCTCCCTGGTGTCTGATGCTGATCTTTCCCACCATAGCCTCTCTTCTAGTAATTTCTCCAAAGAAGAGTGGTTCACCATGTATTAAAACTTCACAAAATCATCTGCAGGAGGAGTGACCTCAAGTGGAGTTTGACGTAGTCCTGGCTGTGGAAGGCAAGGAGGCAGGAGGCTTTAGTTAGCGGCACCAACTTCTTGCCATAGTGATCATCTGAAACGGCTCAGTTGCCTTCTAATTGCTCCCAAACTGTTACATATGCCAGGATTTGGGGTCTTCTCATCATCCAGGTTTCCCCAGCCCTAGATCCCTTCTCATTCATACGTGGCTGCCCCAGGGCCACCATCCCTTGCAGACAGAGTGTGCAGCAGGTGTGGGTGCATCACAGCAGCAGCAGGCATGTGTTCCATCCCCATCACATGTTTTCAGAGTCTGCAGAGCAAGTGCAAGGCCAGGTTGAAGAAACCACCCAGGATGGTGGCCACCCACTAAGGAGGTGCAGGGTCTGAGATCTCAGCATTGGAAATATCAGCCCTGACAGTGACATCACAGATCTTTATGTTCAATTCCCTTCTTTGCAGATGGGAAAACTGAGTCCTAGAGAAGATAGGACATGTTCCCAATGTCACACAGCAGAGTTGCATAGCACGTACTTTGACAGACAGAAATTCAACTCCGTACACCACTGATTCTTTGCTTTTGTTTGATGAGACTTAAAATGAAAATTATATTTTGTATTTGCACTCCTTATTATATACTTCACAATTGCATTGGCATTTATGCATCCAAATTACTGGATGGTGTTATCTACATAAATCCATGTATACTGTGCTTTATGAATGTTTTATAGTACATGCAGCCAAAATAACCCTTGAAATGTGATTTTCGTCTTACCCAGTGTCTTAGAACCTCGTTCCCGCTGAAAGATGTGGCTTTAATGTGGAGCTATTTAATTGGGTGGGGAAGGGGGCATCCTGACTCCTAGTTAAGCACTCTTTCCTCGGCACCAAGCTGCCTTGATCTTCCAGTGAAATGTCCAATTTTTATCAGAGTTTGCCACTCCCCAAGAAAAAATAGAGGAGTGCAGGATGGTGGTTTTGCCAGGAAGTTAGCAGATGAGGGAAAATGCAAGTAGCAAACGTCCATGAAATGGAGTTTCTCAGGAACTCAACAATAAGGATTTAATTTGCAAAGTGCCCCCTACCCCCACTGCTTTCCAGCCAGCTGCAGCAGCGTTTCCTGGGGCTGAGAGCAGCCAGAGCCCTGTCTCTTTAATGTGGGGTCCTCCTCTGGGCTCTTCCTCTCTCTGGGAAGTGACTGTGCGCAGGGAGAGTGTAATTGTCAGGCTGTGACACTCCTGTCTGCACGTGTCTCTCTAAGTGGAGCGCATTTCAGCTTTATCTGGTGATGTCTGCTACCTGAGAAAGGCCCTGGGCCATCTCAAAGGGCTTGTAGCAGCTAATTGTGCCTGTTAGGACCAGCAATTAGCCAGGGATCTCTGGACTTCCAAGCTCCGACACCCACCAGTTTTCCGTTCCTTTCTCTCCCTTTCACTTAACTAGCCTAGCCTAATAGAGGCGGTGAAGGACAGGCAGTGAGCGGCAGACACGACAAGGAAGACCCCTCTGAGTCCTGCATTCCACCCCCACCCAAGAGAACCCGCGAAAAGAAACAGGCACCAGCTCTGGTCTCATGCTGTAAATACATCCTTTTTATTGCAGGACCGGGGCTGGAGGCTTATTAATCGGTATTGGGAGTCATGCTGCCCCTGTTTGTACAGTTTAAGCGGGAGTTGGAAGATGACAATAAAAAGCTAATTAGGCGCAGGTCATAAAGGAGATCACACATGCGTGGTGTCTGCTGGTTACTATGGGCACACGATGCTTTCGGTGGAAACACGAGGCAGAACATCTGAAAATTAACACAATAAATCAGTTTCATTGAATAAAAGCCATGCATTTACCCATTAATTAAGGATAATGGTATCCTATAAGCTTTTTGTGTACCACAGGTAATTTGTTGTACTTTACTGTAATAATATACGTTGAAGATTAAAAATTCAGTATACCTCACAGGTAATGGATGCATGGCTCTTCCTCTATTCTCAGAAAGAGCTAAAGGTTCATGCATTAGCACAATCCCATATTCAGGCTCACCTGATCCGCCTTTGTCCAGTGACTCAGGCTAATTATTAGGCATGTTCTTCCCCTGGTGGCTTGCCGTGAGAGCAGTCACCCTCTGTCCCACTGTGTCTGCTAATGTGCCATTTGGGTTTTATTTTTTAACAGCTTATCTTTCATTTGCATTCTTCACAAAACTGCACCCTTATATTTTTTGGGGGGATTTCCCCCCCAGGTTTGCAGTCTTGAGGGGCTGTCAGTCAAGGTGCCCAAGGCAGTATGTAATCAGAGCTCAGCCAATCATGCTCTGCGTCCCAGGACTCAGACCCAAGCCAAGCAATGCAAGGGCAGAGAAAAACAGGGTCCCGTGAGCTCCATCTGGACAGGATGATCAACTAGATTCCACCTAGGAGATCTTTAAGACTCCCCACAGTCACTCTTCAAGGTAGGTAGAACCTGTGAAGGTGAAAATGGTACCTGACATGGAAAAAGCAACTTCACAGTTGTGACTACATGTGCTGACTTTGAGATGGGTAGAAAATACAGGGTATGTAGGAGGAGCTCATGTAATCACATGAGTCCTTAAAAATGGAGAACCTTGACCAGACATGGTGGCTCATGCCTATAATCCCAGC
>CAUYOR010187847.1:0-55461 GCA_963573925.1 Callimico goeldii
CCCAGCTACTTGGGAAGCTGAGGCGGGAGAATTGCCTGAACCCAGGAGGCGGAGGTTGCGGTGAGCCGAGATCGCGCCATTGCACTCCAGCCTGGGTAACAAGAGCGAAACTCCATCTCAAAAAAAAAAAAAAAAAAAAAAAAAAAAAGAAATATAGACAGTGACCTAATTTAGATGACAATGATGGCGGTAGGGGACAGTGGTCAGTTCAAAAAGAAGTAACCTAAAGAATGAGAAAAAACTTACTTAGTAAAAGAAAAGTTTGAGGCAGAGCATGGCAGGGAGAGGGAAGTGCATGTGTAAAGGCCCTGAGGCAGGAAAGAATTTGGCTTTAGAACATTCACTTAACAAATATTTATTGGGTGCCACTATGTGCCAGGAAAGCTTATTTGCACTAGGAATACTGCAATGAACAAGTATAAATCATTAACCTCATGGAGCTTACATTCAAGCATATTTTAACATATTCTAATATTCTCTAAGAGGTACTGAAAATTTAGCATATGCTACATCCTGGGTTACTGCATTATTTATTCTTTTAATGTTCCTGTACTTATTTCCCCCAATCAAATTATAATGGTGCTAATAGCAGTAGCATAACTACAATTTACTGAGCACTTACTATGTGCCAGGAACTAAGCTAAAGTGCTTGACATGTATCATTAAGTTTAATCCTTATCAAAAACCTATGAGGAAATTACAATTAATAGTCTCAATTTTACATGACAAAACTGAGGCACAGAGTGAAAAGAAAATTTCCCAGCATACTGAGGAAGCAGAGATGCAGGGATTTCAGGGACTCTAACTGTGGAGCCCATGTTTTAACCACCATGCCACACCGCCCTCCCTGAAGTTAAGCCCAGGGATGTGAGACATTTGTGCATACTCAGTAACACCTAATATCTATACCCAGCAGATTCTCCTTCCACAGTGGCAGGCTCCCCAACCCCAGGTGAAGAGCAGCTCTTGCCTAGCCTCTGGGTGGGACTCGTAGACCTCCAATTTCATCAATGGCAGAGACAGCGCACACATCCCTGGGCTAAGAATGTGGCTTGATTTTCTCTCTCTAGAAAGAGCAATCATCCAGCCATCATATCTCCCTAGCTTGGTCCAGGGTGGCTGCCTTCCCAGCTCTACTCTGAATCCTTCATGAGCTACGGGCTGGACCATATGGTGGCACCTGTAGGGATTAAAAAATAAGTAAGTCCAAGCCTCTCTGTTCCCAGCACTCACAATAGCGGGGCCAGCCAGCAGGACATCCACATGGGGATGTAAGAAGAGTTCTATCCTATTTTTCCCTCCATGCCTCTGCCAGTTCCCATCTCAATGGTACCTCCTTTCTGAAGAGTTTTCTTACTGCCTGTTCTTGGAAGTCTATATAGTCATCCGAGTGGGAAGGTGAGGAAAGAAGCCATGAACATGGGACTTCAGAAGGGAGGCCAGTCTTCTGAGAGCAAGAGGTGAGGCCTGAAGAGTCGGAAGCTTGGCATGATGTGGGGAAGAGTGTGGGCTTTGGGTCTGAGAGATCTGGGTTCAAATGCTGGGTGCTGCCACTCACTGGCTGTGCATGACCTTCGAGGACGCTGCCTTACTTCTCTGAACTTATTGCCTCATGTATAAAACACGGATGATAGTAGGTCTCTTACAGCATTGATGGTGGACTCAATCAGCTCAGTGGGGGGGCACTCAGTAACAGTGGTTCTTTTCATGACCAACTTTCCTGCCTCTGAAAATCCTCAGCAGTCTATTGTCTATCTTTAGCATGTATCTCACTTTCGTCTTGCATTTGGGAGAATAGGTACTTGTCTCTTCGGCTACTAGGTCACAGGCCTTTGGCAGGCAGGGATGTTCCCTCCTTGTGCCATATCCCCTGCAGATCTAGATGCTGAGCTGGCTCAAGTTTGAGCCCCAGTGACCATGGAGATAATTACTGGTATCAACATCATCACCTGCCAGTCATCCTACTAGGCACTGTGTCCAGCTACATACATCCTGAACTCACCTTGATCTCAGGCTGTGTTATCATCCACATTTTACACATCAGGAAAATATAAGGCAGAAGGGGAAAAGTAATGTACCCAGTGAGTGAGCAGAAGGGGGCACCCCTTCTTGCCCCCAGCCAAACCCCATCCCTACATCCATGCCAATATCTAAAGAGTTCTAGGGTCATTCAAAGCCACACAGGACAGGAATCCTTGCCACATAATTCTGAATTTTATTTCCCTGAGTAACAGCAACAACAGAAAAAGACATGGAATAATCATTTTCCTCCACATGTTATTAAACATTTAACGGGCATTGAAAATGAGAGGAAATCTTGATGTGTGCATCTTTGCTCCTTGGCACCTGTGATGGTGACTTCCATAGAACTGAGATAAAATACTGAATGTATAGATGAATATGCGAGGAAGTCACTCTGCCACCAACACCTATCCTCAAAATAAAATACTGCAAAATAAGATGAGTTGCTTTGAGAAAGTACATTAAGAATGCAGTCAACCTTTAGTTACTGACTTGAATGGAGGCTGGAGGCAGAGGAACAGCTAACCCAGGTGGCAGGGGCTGGAGAGAGAGGAAGGAGAGGAGAGGAGGGAGGAAGGGAGGGAGAGATAAGAGAAATGGAAGGAAGGAGGAAGGTAACTTCTGAGCAACCACCCAGTCTGAGGCACTTAGAGAAGCATGCGCTGATAAAACGTTTCCGTTATTTTCACACTTACCCTTGGAGATTCGTCTAATTACCGCCATGTTACGGATGAAGAGGCAAAGGCGTGGAGTGGGTAATTAGTTCTTCCAAGGATGTCACAGAGTAAGGAGTGCAACTCAAGACCATCTGGCTTCCAAGTCCACACCTTCTCCCAACACCACAATCCGTTTGGCCAACCAGATTCACCAGCTCTCCCAGAGGAGTTACTCAAGAGGCTCTTGGGCTTCAAGCAGGGGATTCTCTGCCCAGCCCCGAGGAAACAGTGGGCACAGGAGCTGACCCTGGACAGCTAGGCACCTGGGCACCTGTGCTTTGTGGAGGGCATTCTCCATTGCTCCTCAATGTCCCTGATGTTGGTAGAGGCCCTCACAGACAATGGAGGCCCTCCATTCCCAGTGATCCGTCTCCTCCTCTTTCAATCAGCTACATGAGGCTGTTTCTTAGGTTTTCCAAACAATAACTTCCCTGTTCCTGAGATGCTTTAGTTATTTCTCAGAAGATTTTCAAACTGCAAAAGCTAGGCAGGCAACCTGCCCTTATTTTGCTTTCCTGATGGACACGATGAGCCACTTCTTCCTGCCTCTCCATGTCTTGCCTGGCCGACTGTGTGCTGCCCCCATTCCAGGGTAAACCAGTATGTGACAGGAACCCAAATGAGCCAGAGCACAGAAGGCGCAGCTCTTGGGAAGGGTGCAACGCACATCTTCCCATTGCCTGATGCTGCTCAGAGAGGAGTAATGGCCCTTAGCATTCCTCAGCGTGATATGAGAGAGGAGGGTGGGAGCCTGTGAATTATGCTGATTCAAGTATTTTGAGATGCTCCCTGGACAGGAACAAAGAGAATGTCACTAAAAATCCATTTAAGGAAACCTTGCATAAGAAATCTTACTAACTACTGACGTAATCTGCATTTAGTTTACTCTAACACCTACTGTTTTTAGTTTTCATTTTACTATTTCAAACTCAGGTAGTCTTATAGGAAAAAACCTACCCAGTGAATAGTAAACCATTTACATCCCTTGAAATAACTTCTGATCTTGATCAAAAGGCATGTTTGTGCAGGATCCTGCAACCTTTTGTGGTGTGACATTTACAAGATGAAAGCAAAGAGCTGGTCCAAAAAGCTGGGGACTCGGCATTAGCCAAATTCAACTGTGTCAGATAGGAAGTCATGTACAAATCCCAGCTGTTTATCAATGTGGAACCAGAGACTTTTAACTTCAGCTTTGCAGGACGGGAACAAAGACAAGGAGATTCTTCCAATACAGTGTTTTACTAGCTCCTCCTGCATCTCAGGAGCAAGCCTCTTCTACCTTGTAAGTAAACAAGAGAACCCTCGCTGATCTCTCTTTCTTTCTACGGTACCTCTAACAGTTTGCCTCCTGAACATAGAAGCAGGTGGCCAATTCCTTGGTTCCCTCCTTAGTATCTAAGGACAGTCTGGTTGTTCTTATCTTGAATATACAATGAGTCTCAGGGGAAAAAAAATTAGTGTTCACAAGGAAGGAAAAATTGGATACTGTGAGATTTAAGATACGGTAGGTGGCAGGAACATAGCCTGGCTGGGCATTTCTGAATTGTGTCTAATCACTGACGAAACAGTGACCAGTTTGGGAAGTGTGGCTTTGGTTTCATTTGTTTGTTTTTTGTACAGTAAAATACTCAAATCTCAAGTACATAGCTTAAATACATTTTAGAAAATTAACATACTTACATAACCACCGCTCAGATTAAGAAATAGAACATTACTCATGACCCCCTTCTAGTCATATGGTAGATTTTGTTTCTTAAAACAACTACCAGGACCTGCCATCACTAGGTTGGGTTTCTGAACAATGATCAGAAAGTCTGACTCAAATGAAGAATGCAAGAAACTGGGAATCCCAGGGGCAACACCTAATATATTTCATCAGGCGGCAAGTGTTTTATTTCCGTGGGACAGAATTACTCCAACACTCTGATACATCCTTTTTTTCCCCCTATTGTCAAAGAAGAGACACGTTTAAAAGGAAAGAGATTTCCAAATCAGCTCCTATCTGTACAAAGTAAAATACAGCTGAGAAAGGAAGAGGCTATGGAAGGGAGTGAAAGGAGAGGCAGAGCTAGCTCTGTCCTCCCCACGGTTGCCCTGAGAGACTTTGTCCCAAACAGATTTCCCCAAGAGTTTGCCCAAAAGAGCGGGGCTCCCTACAAGTGGGAGGAATCAATCAAAAAAAGATTCCAGCCTACTATGCCAGTGCCATCACAGCTCACCAGTTCTCGTGCTGGTCAGTCCCAAACTGGGGACAAGCTGTGAGGATGACACTTTAGTTTGCCACTAGTAAAATGGGGTTTTTAGAACCATCCCTTGCCAATCATGAAGGAATACTCTGAGGGCCAGTGAACATGTCCACATGAAACTAGGCCGAATTTGAAATGTGAAATCTGAAGGCTTAAAGCAGGGGTGGAAAACTCCAGTGCCCTGGGGTCAAGCAGGTAATTTACCGAGTACAGCTGGCTGGCAGGTAGCAGCTGTGCACCCCGGAGCAGGAGCAGCAGGTCTAACGGGGTTGGATACTGGGACATCTGTTGATTGTCACCACATGGAGAATGTAGGCTCAAGGAAGCATTATCTTCCGTTTTTTCAAGAGCAACCAGAAAGACATTCTCATGTGAAATAATGCAATTTTTTTTTTTTTTTTTTTTTGAGACAGAGTCTTGCTCTGTCGCTCAAGGCTGGAGTGTAATGGTGCCATCTTGACTCACTGCAACCTCTGCCTCCCAGGTTCAAGTGGTTCTCCTGCCTCAGCCTCCCAAGTAGCTGGTATTACACGTGCCCACCCCCGTGCCCGGCTATTTTTGTATTTTTAGTAGAGATGGCATTTTGCCATGTTGGCCAGGCTGGTTTTGAACTCTTGACCTCAGGTGATCCACCTGCTTTGGCCTCCCAAAATGCTGGGATTACAGGTGTGAACCACTATGCCTGGACAGAATAATGTAATTTTTAATATTTGACAGGAATCTAGTTTAAAAGAGGGGTAATACTGTGGGCCAAACAAAACACATCAGCAGGGGAATGTAACCCAGAGACTGAGAATTCTCAACCACAGATCAGGATATCCTGGCCTTCTGGTCCGGGGTTCTCCATCTTCATTTCCAACCCATCCCCCTTGAGGGATCAGACACGTGCCCCTGGATAGTAGTGGCTCGCTGAGGCAAAGAAGAGACACACACTCTGGGCTGAAAACGGCTAAAGTCCAACATCCTTTTCTGTTTTGTTTTGTTTTTTTAAACAAATTATGAAACTGAGGTCCAGGGAGGAAGTATGATTTCATCAAGTCCACACAGTGAGGGTGGTGAAGCCTCCCTACTCCCTTGTCCAGCACTCCCTGCCTGTCCCCTCCCTCGTGGACAGAGGTCACCGTCAGGAGATGAGAGCACAGGTGGCAGGAGGCTAGAGATTCTGCTTGCCCCAAATGGCCCTCTTCTCCCACAGGCCCCTGCTGGCAGAGGCCACTGGAGGAGCCTGAGGGCTGCTGTTCCTCACCTGCACATCCAGGTTTTTTCGAGAGGAGGCAGGTGTGTTGGCATAGGAGCTGATGGAGGAGCTGGTGTTGATGTCATCAGTGCTGAGGTTGTCTATGGTGTCACTGATGCCACTGCTGACGGAGCTGCTGTCGTCCCAGCTGCCAAGACAAACACACATCCTGAGCACCAAAACCTTAGGCTGTACCAGCTCAGGCTGATGACACAGACAAACAAACACCATCTCTGAAAAGATCCAACCTGTGCCATGAAGCCCCAGACAAAGCTCTTTGCCTCAGACGTGACTCATCTCCATGTCAACCGCTGCCTAGGATTGGAAGCTGGGTGAAGAGACTGACAGGACCTTCTCCACACTAAGTACTTCCATAGCAGAGGTGCTACAGGCACAACCCATGTCCTATGCCACCCTCAACTTCATCCTGGTAACTTTATGAAAAACAATTTGTTCCTTCCCAGGCCTAGCGGCAGAGTAGGGGCAGTGAGTTTGGGGACTAGGGCTAAGGGCATGCAGGGAAGAACTCCACAGCAGTCCCCTCTGTCAGGTCAGGGGGGCAGAAGAGCTGCTCTATGACTTCTCTGGCCTTCACTTCTGGAATGAAACACCAAGGGAGGGAAAGCAGCAATAGTCAGGAGAAACCTGTCAACTTGATTAGTAGCTTGAACTCTAAGAGTATCCTCAAACACATCTAAAATAGATGTTCTTCATTTCCCAACCCTGCAACCGAGTTAGGTCGCTCCCAAGCTGCCTAAGTCCAATCTCCTAACAATGGCTCTTTGTTTCTTTTTTCTTCCTTATCCCCTCCCCACCTGCCAATACCACCACATTTCATCCAGCACCTTGTTTCCAAAACATATCCAAATGCTCCCAGTTCTCTGCCCTCACTGCCACCCTGCAGTTCACGGTGCCGCCAACGCCACCTAGGTTACTGCTACTGCGTCAGTGCCACAGCCAGTCTCTGTGGTCTGCTTCTGCTCCCTAATGGTCCACCCTTCCTGCAGCAGTCAGAATATCCTGTCGCTCTACTGCTTAATACCCTTGAGTTAAGAGTCCAATCTCTCTATACTGTCCCTCAAGACCCTCCGAGCTTGCCTCCTTCCCCAGCCCTATTTCCGCAACCCTCTCCATCGAGCCTGGCTCTGATCACATGCACTTCTGTGCCTTCTAAGCCAAGATGGCTCTCTTCAAGGCTTTGTGTTGCTTGTCCCTCTTTCTGAACATCTGTCCCTGACTCTTCTCATTTGCCAGATCCCAGCTGAAGTTTTACCTCCTCAGAAAAACAACCCCACTACCCATCAAACCTGTCACACACTGTCACATCACCCTGTTGCATTCACTCATTTGTTTGCTATGGGGTAGCAGATACATAGCAGGTGTTCAATAAATACTTGCTAATCTAGGGCTGGACACAGTGGCTCATGTCTGTAATCCAAGCACTTTGGCAGGCCAAGGTGGGTGGATCACCTGAGGTCAGGAGTTTGAGACCAGCCTGGTCAACATGGCAAAACCCTATCATAAAAGTACAAAAAAATTAGCTAGGCATTGTGGTGGGTCCCTGTAATCCCAGCTACTCAGGAAGCTGAGGATGATCACTTGAACCTGGGAGGTGGAGGCTGCAGTGAGCGGAGAACTTCACTGCACTCCAGCCTGGGCAACAGAGTAAGACTCTGTCTCAAAACAAAACAAAACAAACCTTGCTGATCAAAACTCATAGAAGTGGAAGTGAGAAGTCACGTAGACAATAAACCAAACTTCCAACATCAGTGTGATACTATTCTAATTAACACAGGGGGAAAGGGTATTACTGGTTTTTCTATTGCATAGGTAGAGAAAGTGAGGCTTAGAAAAATTAGATACCCTTACAAGGTCAGAAGGCTAGTAAGAGGCAGAGTGGGTCTGGATCCAGCCATTCTGATTCTAGAACCAGCTACCCTCTTTACTGTGATGGCAGAGAGTTTTTTATTATGCCAATTCTCAGTACATACCAGATATGACACAGCCCACTTTCTCAGAAGGAAGCCAGGCAGCCTGGTTCAAGGCCACTCAGCCAGGAGTGGCAGGTCTGATACCTAACCTAAGCATTGACTTACCACATTATTCTACCACCTAGCCTTCCACAGTAGCTCAAAGCCCCACAAAGTGGCAGCGTGAAGCCTGGGAAATGCTGAGTGGCTGAGATTTTGAAAGCCAAGAGCACTTCTGCCACACACACACACACACACACACACACACACACACAACCCCAACGTTCTAGTTCATTCCAGCAGCTTGGAAGATACCTGCCTGTATATCCTGAACTCTGCTGATCAGGTAGGAAGACAAAGGCTTGCTAAAAACCTGTTTTTATCACCTTCTCCTTCAACACTATTTGGCTTCCAAAACCCAACAGGAACATCCCACAGAAATGCAGGAGAGTGTGAGGGTGGTCCCAAGGAGGAGGGATGAAGCAGGGAAAGCGAGGGCTCAAAAGGGGCTTACTGTGGATGAATCCACAAGGGTCCAGCACCTCTGAGACTCTGCACACTCCACTCCTATAATTCTACTTCTCACTCCCAGCCCTCCATCCTGTTCCAAATTCTTCCTTTAAGGCTTTCTCCAAATACTCCAGCCCACCCACGTCATCTTCTACTTTGAATTCCTACATAGAGTCACAAATTGTATTTGCTTCTACACACTTTTACACTGTTTTCTAGCTATTCTCTCTACAAAGGGCTGTCCTATCTGCCAAATATATGCAGAAGCCTGCTTAGTGATAACAACTTAGTGCTTATCATAGATCATGAATTGTGCTGGGCACTTTAAATATGTTGTTATAGACTTCTCCAGTCTTCATATCATACCTCTAAGCAGGTATCATCCTGCCCATTTTACAAATGAAATAGAGACTGAAATAGTAAGTATGCTGACCAATGTCATTCAATGTTGGAATCGGGTTTGAAAAGCAAAATTTCAAATTGCAGAATACGTGCTCCTTCTAGTCTGTGTCATGCTGCCTTCTGTAGCAACAAAGGCTATTCACTGGGCCTGTGCCACGTGCAACTATTCAACATTTACACATACTCTTATAGTCACTCTTAGGGATGTTTCACAATGAAGGAACTGAGGCCGTGAGGACTGACGGGCAATGCTGCAGCAATGTCAAGCTCATTCGGTGGGCCACGTCCCCTCCATCTCCAGAGGCATAGTCCGTGCTCCTTAGATACCTCCTGACTGAACTCAACATGCAGAGGTGAGATAGAGCAAGTTTCTGGTGCAAACTTGCCACCAGCAGTGGATTCTAAGCCCGGCTCCCTGCCCACTTGATCCTGTGCAGGTTCACAGCTTCTGTGCCTGTTTCTCTGAGGCTGGTAACCACAGGAAGATCTGATGGGGAAGCATGGGGTCACAGACAGAAAAGGACTCAAACTTGTTCTAGTGATTAAAAGAAAATCGCACGGGTCTTTTCCTGCATTTGTTCTTTGGGGTTAGGAATTTAATGTATCTAAAATGTCTCATAATTTGATGAAGGAGAAAGGGGAATGGTGGGAGAGGACTGTGGCTGGTGGGGACGAAGGAACAGTTGTGACAGATGCTCGTGAATCCAAGTCTCAGATTTTGTGCTTTGAAATTGTAACCATTCCTCCTCTGTGGCCTTTTAACACCAAGATAATATTCCAGAGGGGCATGTGGCCTTTGATACACAGGATTCTTCCCACATCAGTGCCTGGAGCACCGGGGGCTTACCCTGAGTTCACAGGAAGCCCTTGTAACTGAACCACCCAGAAGAGGGGAAGCCAGGGATCTAATCCATGGGTGGACACTTATGATGAGGATGAAGGACAGTGACACAAGGGAAAGCCACAATGAGCAAAAGCAGCCTTGATGTTCCCCAGAGCTGTCTGTGGCCAGAAACCAAAGTTGCCCCTGCAGCTGGAAAACTGGCCATGTCTCCTTTGCTTCTGGATCTCTGGGATACTGGCAAGTTCATCTTGACATAAAATCACTTAGTTCTAACTTGTCCTTTTCCCATTTCAGGGTGCAAATGATCATGAGCCACCAAGATTAGGTCAGTGAGTTTGCAGATGTATTCTGAGGAAAACCAGTTCCACCAGATACTCTGTGATAAGAATGTTGCCCTAAGAAGGGAATGTGGGATCTGCTGCCTTCTAGGAGATTGACACTGTAAACTATTCATCAACATTTAATCAGCTGTGAAGTCCAGTAAAGATCACTGTAACTTTGCCTAAAGGAGCATTCCGCAAACTTAGGTGACTACACAGGAAACACTGAGAAGAATGACGGAAAGCACACACAAAAAAATGAAAAATGAAGAAAAATGCAATAGAGCCTAGAGCTGCCAGTGGCTACTTGATTCTCACTTGCCTGAGAAGGAAGCTAGCACAGAGCGAAGCAGAGCTGAGAGGGATGGAAGTGTGCCTTTGACATCTCTTGAATGCTCATATCCAGCCAAACTGAAAACCAGAAGCACCCCTAGGAGATCCAGCCACGAGAAGTAGTAAATTCCTCTCTTTTGCTTTTTGTCACTTGGCATATTCATGCTAACTAATGGGGAAGCATAATTTACTTGTAAAGTTAACTCCGGACATGTGGCTGAGAGTCATACGGGAAAAATGTGGAAAGCATGCAGAATTCACTCAGGCAGTAAGGACATTGGTTAAATCTAATCAAGTGGCAAAGGAAATTAGGTACAACCTGGGACGAGGTACAAAAGTCCACTGACCCAAATCGGGCAATAAATGTTGAAAGTAGTTACAAAAACTGATTAAGATTACAACTTGAAAGGAACCTAGAAAATTCGTGTTTACTATGTGGTGAAATGAATTCCAGAGAAGAGAATTGGGGACCTCAATAACACAGCAGAAAGAACTACAGTGTACTCAGCTACTACTCTGGAGCCATGATCCCTAGAAGAAGATTTGACCATTCCTGTGTCTTGATCCTGAAGCTGACTGAGAAAAACCATATGATGGTCCTGAGCCCACCTGAGATGATAAACTGACTACTCTCATTTGGGTGTGTATGATTTTTAAATCTGGGAAAGGTTCAATGAGATGAAAAAGAATGAAGCAAATCATAATATTAAAATTAAGACTTTGTGATCATTGGATTAAACTCTATGTATTTATAACATTTAAAAGAATACACAGCATATAACAGGATCTGACAAAACAGTCTTATGATTTCAATTTTAAATGACTATTGATTTTTTACTTGAGACTTTTAAGCTGAAATGTTAAGAATTAGATTATGGTTGTAAAAAGAACTGAAATGTTTATGATAATAATTTATAACATTTGTAACTTTATTTGATTTGCAAGAGTTGTTTAAGTGCTTAGAAAGATTTTGTTTGTTTGGCTGATAAGTCTACCCTGTCAGACATGTGAAGAGCTTAAGGAAACCAGGTATGTTAAATTTACAAATGGAGTCTAAAAATTTAAGAAAATTTAATTATCCAAGCTTGCGAACAGCACTAATTTTGTAGGTAAGCATAATCTGTTGTTTGAATTAATAAAGTACTAATTGATAACAAATGAAAATGATCTTAATTTATGAAGAAAACCCTGATTTATAGATGAGATTTGTAAAAAAAACCTAAAACTTCAATTAAATATTAAATCCTAGTTAACTCTAGGAAATTATTTTTGAACACAGAAGCACTCTTAAAAATAAGGTACTTTAAAAAGTATTAAAATGGAGGTAGATCCAAGATGGCTGAATAGGAATAGCTCTGGAGCATAGTTCCTAGCGAAAACAATGCAGAGGGTGAATGATCACCACGTTTCCAAATGAGTTTTTACTGCCCACAGACCAGGAGATTCCTGGGCAGAAAAGCACCACAAGTTTCCAGCATGACTGTTTCAGCTGGCACAATGGGTCTCTACACAAAGACTCACACAAATCTGAGCGGCTGTTTCAACTGGAGCCTGAAATACCTCAGAGACAGAGTCATCCACTCAACTGAAAAAAGGGGGCTGAAACAAGGAGCCAGGTGATGTGGCTCAGCAGGTCCCACCCCGACAAAGACCAGCAGTCTGAAATGCTCTGGATTGAGAGTTTCACAGCAAGCACAGCTGGACCCAGGATGGTCCAGCTCTGTAGGGGGAAGGGCATCTGCCATTAGTGAGGCAGTCCACCACTACTGAGGCAGTCAACCATTACCGAGGCAGTCCACCATTACTGAGGCAATCCGCCACTACTGAGGCAGTCCACCACTACCGAGGCAGTCAACCATTACCGAGGCAGTCCACCACTACTGAGGCAATCCGCCACTACTGAGGCAGTCCACCACTACCGAGGCAGTCAACCATTACCGAGGCAGTCCACCATTACTGAGGCAATCCGCCATTACTGAGGCAGTCCACCACTACCGAGGCAGTCAACCATTACCGAGGCAGTCCACCATTACTGAGGCAATCCGCCACTACTGAGGCAGTCAACCATTACCGAGGCAGTCCACCATTACCGAGGCAGTCCACCATTACTGAGGCAGTCTGCCATTACTGAGGCAGTCAACCACTACTGAGGCAGTCCACCATTACTGAGGCAGTCTGCCATTACTGAGGCAGTCCGCCACTACTGAGGCAGTCAACCATCACCGAGGCAGTCCACCATTGCTGAGGCAGTCTGCCATTACTGAGGCAGTCCACCACTACTGAGGCAGTCAACCATTACTGAGGCAGTCTGCCATTACTGAGGCAGTCCACCAATACTGAGGCAGACCACCATTACCGAGACAGTCCACCATTACTGAGGCAGTCCGCCATTACCGAGGCAGTCCACCATTACTGAGGCAGTCTGCCATTACTGAGGCAGTCCACCACTACTGAGGCAGTCAACCATTACCGAGACAGTCCACCATTACTGAGGCAGTCTGCCATTACCGAAGTAGACAGCCATTACCGAGGCAGTTCTAACTATACTTCTATAAACAAAAACCACAAGGAAGCTCACAAAGCATCTGGGCAGAGAGAGCCCATGGCAGCTCAGCAACGCCTCTGCTGGCAGACTGTGACTAGACTACCTCCTTGCTGGGCAAGGCATCTCTGAAAAAAAGGCAGCCCCATGTCAGGAACTTATAAATAAAGCCCCACCTTCCCAGGACACAGCACCTGGGGAAACAAGGCAGTTATGAGTTCCGCTGCAGCAGACTTAAATGCACCTGCCCAGCATCTCTGAATGGAACAACAGAGCTCACAGCTCAGCACTTGAGCTCCTATAAGGGATGGACTGTCTCCTCAAGCAGCTGCCCAACCCGGTATATCCAAAGAGACACCTCATAAAGGAGAGCCCAGGCTGACATCTGGTGGGTATCCTCCTGGGACAAAGATAACAGAAGAAGAAACTGGCAGCAACCTTTACTCTTCTGCAGCCAACACAGGTGATACCCAGGCAAGGAGGGCCTGGAGTGGACCTCCAGCAGTCCTACAGCAGAGGGGCCTGACTGTTAGAAGGAAAACTAAAAAAACAGAAAGAAATAACTTCATCATTAACAAAAAGGATGTCCACTTGGAGAACCCATCCAGAAGTCATTAACTATAAAGACCACAGGTAGATAAATCCATGAAGATGGGAAGAAACCAGTCCAAAAAGGATGAACCAGAATGCCTCTCCTCTTCCAGGGGATCACAGCTCCTCACCAGAAAGGGAACAAGGCTGGATGGAGAATGAGTCCGATGAATTGATAGAAACAGGCTTCAGAAAGTGGGTAATAACAAACTTCTCTGAGCTAAAAGAACATGTTCTAACCCAATGCAAAGAAACTAAGAACCTTGAAAAAAGGTTTGATGAAATGCTAACAAGAATAAATAGGTTAGAGAAAAATATAAATGAATGGAGCTGAAAAACACAACACGAAAACTTTGCAAAGCATACACAAGTTTCAATAGCTGAATTGACCAAGCAGAAGAAAGGATATCAGAGATTGAAGATCAACTAAATGAAATAAAATGAGAAGGCAAGATTAGAGAAAAAAGAGTAAAATGATATGAACAAAATCTCCAAGAAATATGGGATTATGAGAAAAGACCTAATCTACATTTGATAGGTGTACCTGAATGGTATGAATGAATCCAAAGAGAGAATGAATCCAAACTGGAAAACACTCTTCGGGATATTATCCAGAAGATTTTCCCCAACCTAGCAAGGCAGGCCAATATTCAAGTCTAGGAAATACGGAGAACACCACAAAGGTACTCCTCAAGAAGAGCAGCCCCAAGGCACATAATTGTCAGATTCACCAGGGTTGAAATGAAGGAAAAAATGCTAAGGGCAGCCAGAGAGAAAGGTCAGATTACCCATAAAGGCAAGCCTATCAGACTTACAGCAGATCTCTCAGTAGAAACTCTACAAGCCAGAAGAGAGTGGGGGCCAATATTCAACATCCTTAAAGAAAAGAACTTCCAACCTAGAATTTCACATTCCAGCCAAACTAAGCTTCATAAGTGAAGGAGAAATAAAATCCTTTATGAACAAGCAATTGTTCAGAGATTTCATCACCACCAGGCCTGCGTTACAAGAGCTCCTGAAAGAAGCACTAAACATAGAAAGGAACAACCAGTACCAGCCACTCCAAAAACGTACCAAATGGTAAAAAGCATCGACACAATGAAGAAACTGCATTAACTAATGGGCAAAACAACCAGCTAGCATCAAAATGGCAGGATCAAATTCACACATAAGAATATGAACCTTAAATGTAAATGGGCTAAATGCCCCAGTCAAAAGACACAGACTGGCAAATTGCATAAAAAGTCAAAACCCATCAGTGTGCTGTATCCAGGAAACAAATCTCATGTGCAAGGACACACATAGGCTCAAAATAAAGGGATGGAGGAAGATTTACCAAGCAAATGGTGAGCAAAAAAAGGCAGGAGTTGCAATCCTAGTCTCTGAAAAAATCGATTTTAAACCCTCAAAGATCAAAAGAGACAAAGAAGAGCATTATATAATGGTAAAAGGATCAGTGCAACGAGAAGAGCTAATGATCATGTATACATACACACCCAATACAGGAGCACGCAGATACATAAAGCAAGTTCTTAATGGCCTACAAAGGGACTTAAACTCCCACACAATAATAGTGGGAGACTTTAACACTCCACTGTCAATATTAGACAGATCAAGGAGACAGAAAATTAACAAGAATATCCAGGACTTGAACTCAGATCTGGACCAAGCAAACCTAATAGACATTTACAGAACTCTCTACCCCAAATCCAAAGAATATACATTCTTCTCAGCACCACATCACACCTACTCTAAAATTGACCACATAATTGGAAGTAAATCACTCCTCAGCAAATGCAAAAGAACAGAAATCATAACAAACAGTCTCTCAGACCACAGTGCAAACAAATTAGAACTCAGGGTTAAGAAACTAACTCAGAACCACACAACTTCCTGGAGACTGAACAACTGACTCTTGAATGTTGACTGGATAAACAATGAAATGAAGGCAGAAATAAAGATGTTCTTCGAAACCAATGAGAATGAAGACACAACGTACGAGAATCTCTGGGACACATTTAAAGCAGTGTCTAGAGGAAAATATAGAGCAATAAGTGCCCACAGGAGAAGCAAGGAAAGACCTAAAATCAACACCTATCATCAAAATTGAAAGAGCTAGAGGAGCAAGATTAAAAAAAAAAACTCAAAAGCTAGCAGAAGACAAGAAATAACTAAGATCAGAGCAGAACTGAAAGAGATAGAGACACAATAAAAAACCCCTCAAAAAAATCAATAAATCCAGGAGCTGTTTTTTTTTAATATCAACAAATAGACCAGTAGCTAGATTAATAAAAAAAAGAAAAGAATCAAAAAGATGCAATAAAAATGATAAAGGGGATATCACCACTGATTCCACAGAAATATAAACTACCATTAAGATTACTACAAACAACTCTATGCACATAAACCAGTAAACCTGGAAGAAATGGATAAATTCCTGGACACTTGCATCCTCCCAAGCCTAAACCAGGAAGAAGTCAAAACCCTGAATAGACCAATAACAAGGGCTGAAGTTGAGGCAGCAATTCATAGCCTACCAACCAAAAAAATCCAGGTCCAGATAGGTTCACAGCTGAATTTGACCAGACATAGAAAGAGGAACTGTTACCCCTCCTTCTAAAACTATTCCAAAGAATCCAAAAAGAGGGAATCCTTCCCAAATCATTTTATGAGACAAACATCATCCTGATACCAAAACCCGGCAGAGACTCAACAAGGAAAGAAAACTTCAGACCAATATCCATGATGAACATAGATGCAAAAATCTTCAATAAAATACTGGCAAACTGATTGCAACAGCATATCAAAAAGCTTTTCCATCATGATCAAGTAGGCGTCATCCCAGGGATGCAAGGCTGGTTCAACATATGCAAGTCTATAAATGTAATTCACTACATAAACAGAACAAAAGACAAAAACCACATGATTGTCTCAATAGTGCAGAGAATGCCTTTGACAAAATTCAGCAGCTCTTTATGCTAAAAACTCTCAATAAACTAGGTATCGATGGAACGTATCTCAAAATAATAAAAGCTATTTATGACAAACTCATAGCCAGTATCATACTGAATGGGCAAAAACTGGAAGCATTTCCTTTGAAATCTGGCACTAGACAAGGATGCCCTCTCTCACCACTCCTATTCAATGCAGTACTGGAAGTTCTAGCCAGAGCAATCAGGCAAGAAAAAAAAAAGGGTATTCAATTAGGAAAGGAGGAAGTTAAATTGTCTCTATTTGCAGACTACATGATTGTATATTTAGAAGACCCCATTGTCTCAGCCCAAAATCTCCTGAAACTGATAAGCAACTTCAGCAAAGTCTCAGGATACAAAATCTTTGTGCAGAAATCACAAGCATTCCTATACACCAATAACAAACTTAAAGAGAGCAAATCAAGAATGAACTGCCATTCACAATTGCTAGAAAAGAGAATAAAATACCTAGGAATACAACTAACAAAGGATGTAAAGGCTCTCTTCAAGAATAACTTCAAACCACTGCTCAAGGAAATAAGAGAGGACACAAACAGATGGAAAAACATTTCATGCTCATGTTTAGGAAGAATCAATATTGTGAAAATGGCCATAATACCCAAAGTAATTTATAGGTTCAATGCTATTTCCACCAAGCTACCAATGACCTTCTTCACAGAACTGGAAAAAACCACCTTAAACTTCATATGGAACCAAAAGAGAGCCCGCATAGCCAAGTCAATTCTTAACAAAAAAAAAACAAACTTGACTTCAAACTATACTACAAGGCTACAGTAATCAAAACACCATAGTACTGATACCAAAACAGAGTTATAGACCAATGGAACAGAACAGAGGCCTCGAAGGCAATGCCACACATCTACAACCATCTGATCTTTGACAGACCTGACAAAAACAAGCAATGGGGAAAGGAGTCCCTGTTTAATAAACGGTGTTGGGAAAACTGGCTAGCCATGTGCAGAAAGCAGAAATTGGACCCCTTCCTGACACTTTACACTAAAATTAACTCCAGATGGACTAAATACTTAGACCTAAGACCTAACACCATAAAAACCCTAGAAGAAAACCTAGGGAAAACCATTCAGGACACAGGCATAGGCAAGGACTTCTTGACTAAAACAACAAAAGCAACGGCAACAAAAGCCAAAATAGACAAATGGGATCTAATTAAGCTCCAGAGCTTCTGAACAGCAAAAGAAACAATCATTAGAGTGAATTGGCAACCAGTAGAATGGGAAAAAATTTTTGCAATCTACCCATCTGACAAAGGGCTAATATCCAGAATCTACAAAGAACCAAAACAGATTTACAAGAAAAATAAACAAACAAATCCATTCAAAAGTGGGTGAAGGACATGAAAAGATACTTTTCAAAAGAAGACATATATGAGGCCAACAAACATGAAAAAATGCTCATCATCACTGGTCATTAGAGAAATGCAAATCAAAACCACACTGAGATACCATCTTACGCCAGTTAGAATGGCAATCATTAAAAAATCTGGAGACAACAGATGCTGGAGAGGATATGGAGAAATAGGAACACTTTTACACTGCTGGTGGGAGTGTAAATTAGTTCAACCACTGTGGAAGACAGTGTGGTGATTCCTCAAAGATCTAGAAATAGAAATTCCATTTGACCCAGCAATCCCATTACTGGGTATATACCCAAAGGATTATAAATCATTCTACTATAAAGACACATGCATATGTATGTTCATTGCGGCACTGTTTACAATAGCAAAGACCTGGAACCAACCCAAATGCCCACTGATGATAGACTGGACAAGGCAAATGTGGCACATATACACTATGGAATACTATGCAGCCATAAAAACTTTGTGTCCCTTGTAGGGACATGGATGAATCTGGAAACCATCATTCTCAGCAAACTGACACAAGAACAGAAAATCAAGCACTTCATGTCCTCACTCATAGGTGGGTGTTGAACAATGAGAACACATGGACACAGGGAGGGGAGCATCAAACACTACAGTCTGTTCGGGGGGACTAGGGGAGGGACAGTGGGGGGTAGGAAGTTGGGGAGGGATAACATGGGGAGAAATGCCAGATATAGATGATGAGGGCATGGAGGCAGCAAACCACATTGCCCTGTGTGTACCTATGCAACAATCCTGCATGTTTTGCACATGTATCCCAGAACCTAAAGTGCAATAATATATATAAATTTAAAAAATAATAATAAATAAGTAAATAATAAAATAAAATTTATATGGTAATGTGTCACACATAGCCAAAGCCATTTTGAAGCAGACATTTAATGGGGTTTATTTTTTATCAAATAATAAACCTATTCATAAAGCTAGAGCAAATAAAATTTGTGTGAAATTGGCACAGAAAAGACAGATAAACCAATGGAATAGAATAAAAGAAAGAAGCAGACCTATACATGAATACAAACTTGATATATGAAAGAGGTGGAACTGTAGAGCAGTGAGAAAAAAATTTAATGTTGTTATTGGTACGATTATTTATATGCAAAAATAAAAATAAAATTGAACCTCCATCTCATGCCATACTCAAAATAAATTGCAGGTAGGTTTAAGTATTAAATTTCAATAGCAAGACTTTTAAATCAAAAAAGAATAAGATGAGGAGGGGTTCAATATAACTGTCTACAGGCATCTGGCACTTGCCTTCTCTACAAGGAGGTACCAAAATAGTGAGTTGATAATCACACTTTCATTAGATTATTTAAAAGAGAACATTGGAATTCACCAGAGAAGTGACAGGAAATGCCTAAATCAAGGAAGGAAAGAAAGTGAGGCTGCCTGTTCAGCTAGGATCAGCTGGAAGCCTGGAGAGGCTGCCCAGCATGGGGAAAGGATCAATGAGAGACCCTCAGTGATCCACTTTCTCACTATGAACTCCTGCAATCCTAGCCATAGGAGAGCTGCTCAATGCTCACAGACCCTGAAACAAACACAGGAAGCTTCCTGGAGACCACGTGATGGCATCACTTCAGAGAGGGAGCTACCACTGAGTCTCACGTATTCCCTGAATCCTAAGCAGCTATAGCATAGGGCTACTTAGAAAGCCCACCCCCACCAGACTGTGTCCTGCTCTGAGATCCACCAGGCCTGCATCTATCCCCACATCCCTGGAGCCCCACTGACGTCACCCTCCCACAGCCACCATCACTGCAGGCTGATGCCACTGGAGACAAAGAGCAAGCCACCGGCAGAAACGCCACCGCCAGCAATGCCACCGCCATAAGCAGTGGAGGGGCCACTGCTTATTTATAAGGGTCTTGAGGACACGCTCCCCCACCCCAGCTGCCACTAGGGGTTGAAGCACATTCTCCCCAGCCACCTGTCTATGACTGCTGCAACGGAAAGCAGCCTCACCTTCCCTAGTAGCAGGGCCACAGTGCAGCCACTGCCACTCCCACTTGTATATTCTTCCAGGAGACTGGGGTAACCCACTTTTGCCTATCACAAACAGCACACAGCACCTGCAGGCATCACTGAGAGCCTTGAGGACAGGCCCGCCTGGCCAAGCTCTGCCCTTATCAGTGCCAAGCATGCTTTCTGGGGGCCTGGGGATTGCCCAGTCCAACACCATTGGCACCTGAGTACTCCTCCTGAGGGACAAAGGCCAGGCCCATCTAACCAACATCTATCACCACAGCTAGTACCCTCCCCCACATGCCAGCTGAGTGCCTGGAGTCTGACCCACCAAGCCTGTTGTAGTCATTGCCAACATAAGTGAAGACTGCTTGGGAACCAGAGGGTTGTCTCACTGCTGCTACTGCCATTACCCATGCCACATCCACTACCCAAGGGCTCAATAACCCATCTACCTAGCTGGACCACCACTGCCACTACTGGCACCCAAGAAAGCTGCCTAGAGGTCCAATAATTGTTCTGTCCAAACCCACTAACAGAGTGCCAACCTATGCCATGCTGGGGCTAAAGGACAGGCATGCTCAGCTTACCACTGCCATGATTGGAGCCTAAGGACTAGTCCACCCGGTGTCCCAGTCCCCAGAAAAACTTGATCACAGTTTCCACTAACAACTGCATCCTAAACCACTGAGCAAATTATGGTCACTACTGACACTATTTATAGACGAAGAAAATGTATAGAGACTACAATACTGCACACGAGAATGAAAACCAAAGTGCTCTATCCAACCAACACTGAAGAGAAATCTTCAGGAAAACATCCTCCTCTACAAAAGCAATCCCCCAAATTATAAGAAGCAACTGTTATACTGTTATACTAAACATGCAGATGCCAATGTAAGTACACAAGGAACACTGACTGGTCACTCTGTTGTGCCAACAACTACTAGGTCTTATTCTAAGCATTTCTTTTTACCTGTTAACCTTCTCCACTCCCACTTACCCCGGCTCCTTTTCCCAGCCTCTGGTAACCATCCTTCCACTCTCTACCTCCAGTTCAATTGTTTTAATTTTTAGCTCCTACAGATAAGTGAGAACATGTTGATATGGTTTGTCTGTGTCCCCACCCAAATCTCATCTTGAATTGTAACTCTCACAATTCCCACACATTGTGGGAGGAACCCAGTGGGAGTGGATTGAATTATAGGGGCAGGTCTTTCCTGGGCTCTCTTGTGATAGTGAATGAGTCTCATGAGACCTGATGACTTTAAAAATGGGAGGCTTTCTGCACAAGCTCTCTTTGCCTGCTTTCTGCTATGATTGTGAAGCCTCCCCAGCCATGTGGAACTGTAAGTCCATTTAAACCTCTTTCTTTTGTAAATCGCCCAGTCTTGGACATGTCTTTATTGGCAATGTGAAAACAGACTAATACACATGTGGAGTTTGTTTTTCTGTGCCTGGCTTATTTCTTTTAACATAATCACCTCCAGTTCCATCCATGTTGTTGCAAATGACACAATTTCATTCTTTTTTATGAATGAATAGCACTCCATTGTATATACGTACCACATTTTCTTTATCCATTCATCTGATAATGAACAATTAGGTTGCTTCCAAGTATTAGCTATTGTGAATAGTACTGCAAAAGATGTGGTAGTACAGATATCTCTTCAATACACTGCTGTCCTTTCTTTTGGGTATATACCTCTTGGAGTGGTATTTCTGGATTGGAACCTCCAAACTGTTCTCCATAATGACTGTACTAATTTATATTTCCACCACAGTGTACGAGGGTTCCCTTTTCTCCACATCCTCACCAGCATTTTTACTGCCTATTTCCTGGATAAAAGCCATTTTAACTGGACTGAGATAATGTCTTATTGTAGTTTTGATTTGCATTTCTCTGATGATCAATGATGTTGAACACCTTTTCATATATCTGTTTTCCATTTCAGTGTCTTCTTTTGAGAAATGTCTATCTTTCAGCCATTTTACAATTAGATTATTAGATTTTTTCCTATAGGGTTGTTTCAGCTCCTTATGTATTCAGGTTATTAATTGCCTGTCAAATAGGCAGTTTGCAAATATTTTTGTCCCATTCTGTAGTTTGTCTTTTTTTTTGTATTTTTTGAGATGAAGTCTCACTCTATCACCAGGCTGGAGTGCAGTAGCGCAATCTTGGCTTGCTGCAACCTCTGCCTCCCAGGTTCAAGCGATTCTCTTGCCTCAGCCTCCAAAGTAGCTGGGAGTACAGGCATGTGCAACCACACCTGGCTATTTTTTTATATTTTTAGTAGAGACAGAGTTTCATCATATTGGAAGGGACAGTCTCAATCTCCTGACCTTGTGATCCTCCTGCCTCAACCTCCCAAAGTGCTGGGATTATAGACCTGAGCCACTCCACCTGTCCTGGTTTGTCTCTTTACTTTGTTGAATGTTTCCTTTGTGGTACAGGAGCTTTTCAAGAAATTTTAAAATCGAAAATCATATAAGTATATTCTCAGACCACAGTGAAATAAAACTAGAAATTAATAATAAGGAAGTTCAGAAACTTTATAAATAGGTGGAAATTAAACAATATGCCCCAAAATGACCATTGAGTCCATTGAGTCAAGGAAGATGTTAAAAAATAAATTTAAAAATTTCTTAAAACAAATGAAAATCAAAACACAACATACTAAAGCTTATGGGATACAGCAAAAGCAGTGCTAAGAGAGAAATTTATAGCAGTAAACACCTACACCAAAAAAGTAGAAAGATTTCAAATAAACAATCTTCTGGTCCACCTCAAGGAATAGATCAAGAACAAATCAAACCTAAAATTAGTAGAAGAAAAGATATAATAAGAGTTAGTGCAGAACTAAATGAAATGGGGATAAAAAAGACAAAGAATCAATGAAATGAAAAGTTGATTTTTAAAAAGATTAACAAAATCAATAAACTGCTAGCTAGACTAACTGAGAAAAAAAGAAAGAAGACTCAAATAAACAAAATCAGAAATGAAAAAGGAGCCATTACAACTGACACCACAGAAATATAAAAGATCACCAGAGATTATGATTGACAACTATATACTACCAAACTGGAAAACCTAGTGGAAATGGGTAACTCCTGGGCAAACACAACCTGCCAAAGTTGAATCAAGAAGAAACAGAAAATCTGAACAGACCAATAATTAGTAATGAGACCGAATCAGTAATAAAAAATCTCCCAACAAAGAAAAGTCCAAAAATTCAGGACCGAAGAGCTTCACTGCTGAATTCTTCCAAACTTGCAAAGAACAAACTCTAATTCTCCTCAAAGTATCCCAGAAATCTAGTGAAGAGATAATTCTCTTCTCTCTAAGGTATTCTACAAGGTCAATATTACCCTGATAACAAAACCAAAGAAAGGTGGAAAAGAAAGAAAATTACAGGCCAGTATTTCTGATGAATGTAAACACAGAAATCCTCAACAAAATGCTAACAAACTGAATCTAACAGCATATTAAAAAGATAATACATCATGATCAGGTGGGATTTATCCCAAGGATGCATGGATGATTTGATGTATGCAAATCAATAAATACGATATATCCAATACAACAAAGTACAAAAACCATATAATCATCTCAGTAGATGAAGAAAAAGCATTTACTAAAATTCAACAACCCATCATGAGAAAAACTCTCAATAAAATAGGCATAGAAGAAAATATCTCCACACAATAAAGGTCATATATAATAAATGCACAGTTCATATCAAACAGAATGGAGAAAAGCTGAAAGTCTTTTCTTCACAAACAGGAACAACTTCTATTCAACATAGCACTGGATGTCTTAGCCCAAGCAATTGGGTAAGAAAAAGAATTAAAGGACACCTAAACTGGAAGAGAGGAAGTCAAATTATCCATCTTTTCAAACTATATAATATTATATCTAGAAAAACATACAGATCCTCCAAGAAACTCTGAGGTCTGACAAATAAATTCAGTAAAACTGCAGGATACCAAAGCAACACATAAAAAATGAGTAGCATTTCTATGCAACAATAATTAAAGAGCTGAGAAAGAAATCAAGAAGGCAATCCCATTTAAAACAGCTACAAAAATACATAGGAATAAATTTAACCAAGGAGGAAGACTTCTATAAGGAAATAACGATACTACCCACAGCAATCTACAAATTCAGTATAATTCTTATCAAAATGCCAATGTCATTCTCAGCAAACTGACACAAAAACAGAAAATGAAATACCACATATTCTCACTCATAGGTGGGTGATGAACAATGAGAACACATGGACACAGGGAGGGGATCACTACACACTGAGGTCTATTGAGGGGGGAATAGGGGAGGGACAGCGGAGGGGGGAGCTGGGGAGGGATAGCATGGGGAGAAATGCCAGATGTGGGTGAAGGGGAGGAAGACAGCAAATCACACCGCCACATGTGTACCTATGTAACTATCTTGCATGTTCTGCACATGTACCCCAAAACCTAAAATGCAATAAAAAAATGCCAATGTCATTTTTTACAGAAATAGAAAAACAATCCTAATTTTTTTGTGGAACCAAAAAAGAGCTTGACTAGCCAAAGCAATCCTGAGTAAAAAGAACAAAGTTGGAGATATTACACTACCCAGCTTCAAAATATACTACATGGGTGTAATAACCAAAACAGCATGATATTGGTGTTAAAAATAGACACATAAACCAATGAATAAAATACAGAAACTGAAAATAAATCTATACATTGACAACCAACTGAATTTTACAAAGATGCCAAGAACAGACACTAGGGAAAGGACACCCTCTGTAATAAACTGTGCTGGGAAATTGGGTATCTATATGCAGAAGAATGAAACTGAACCTCTCTCTCTCACTATATATGAAAATCAACTCGAGATGATTTAAGACTTAAATGTGAAACCTGGGACTATAAAACTACTAGAAGAAAACAGGGAAAATGCTTCATGACATTGGCAAGGATTTTTATGGCCAAGACCTTCAAAGCATAAGCAACAAAATAAAAAATAAAAAAATGAGACTATATTTAACTAAAAGGCTTCTCCACAGCACAGGAACCAGTCAACAGGGTAAAGAGACAATCTTCTGAATGAAAGAGTATATTTGCAAACTGATCATTGGACAAAGGACTAGTTTCCAGATTATACAAGGAATTCAAACAACTCAACAGAAAAAGAAAAACAAATAATCCCATTATACGTGGACAAAGGATATTAATAGACATTTCTCAAAAGAAGGCATTCAGATCAACAAGTATATGAAAAAACTCAACATTAGTAATCATCAGGGAACTGCAAATCAAAACCACAACAAGATACCATCTTACCCCAGTTACAATGGCTATTATCAAAAAGACAAAAAAATAACAGATGCTGACAAGGCTGTGGAGAAAAGGGACTCATATATGTCTAGTGAGATTATTAATTAGTGCAGCCACTATGGGAAAAGTGTGAAGTTTTCTCAAAAACCTAAAAATAGAACTACCCCATGATCTAGCAATGTCATTACTAGATATTTATTCAAAGGAAAAGAAATCTGTACATCAAAGGGATACCTGTAGTCCCATGTTTATGCTATTCACAATAGCAAAGATATGGAATTGACCTCAGCATCCATCAGCAGATGAATGCATAAAAAACATGTGGTACATTTACACGATGGAACAATATTTGGCCATCAAGTATAATGAAATTGTATCATTTGCAGCGACATGAACGGAACTACAAGTTCTGATGTTAAGTGAAATAAGCCAGGCACAGAAAGACAAATTTTGCACGTTCTCACTCATATGTGGAAGCCACAACATTTTATCTCATGGAAGCAGAGAGTTAAATGAGAGATAGCAAAGGGTGGGAAGAATGTGTGGGTGTTGGGGGAAGGATGGAGAGAGGTTGATTAAAGGTACCAAACATACAGTTGGATAGAAGGAAAACATTCTAATGTTTGATGGCAGAGTAGGCAACTATTGCTAACAATGCATTGTTTTTTTAAAATACTGTATGCTTTAAAATAACCAGAGTATAAATTAGTACAGGTAATCATCTGTGAAAAATGTGAACATACATCCACCATGGTTCTTACTGTATCTTGTTCAGCCTGAGTTGGCAACTGTAGACTGCCATCTTTTTCTTTCACTGTCACACTTTACGTCCTGCTTTTTACACTTATGAATGTGTTATGTTTATCATTTCATACTGCCAATGCAAGATCTACCTCATAATTTTGTGTGGCTGCAAAATACTGTGCTCATGTTTGAAGTTTGGGTTGCTTAAGATTTTTCATAAATACAGAGAACCCTACCATAGATATCCTTTCATACTTTTATTTGGATGCTTATCTGGTTATTTTTTTTAGAAGAAATTCCTAGAGTTAGTATTGCCAGTTTTAAAGTAGTGTGTGTGTGTGTGTGTGTGTGTGTGTGTGTGTGTGTGTCTATGTATGTGTATAGTTTTTCTTTGCTTGCTTCTAATTTTGTGGAGTTTTCTTTAGTCTTTTTAATGTTTTTCCATGCTAGCAGGTATAAAATTCTGTACTGTTTCAGTTAACATTTCTTTAATTATACAGGACATTAATATTTTTTTATTTCTCCATTGACCATTGTATTTTTTTAACTGCCAAAAAAATACTAATTGAAGTATTCCCAACACAGAAATGATAAATACTCAAGGTGATGGATACCCCTAACTTGATCATTACACATTCCACCCGTGCAATAAAGTATCACACGTACTCCATAAATATGTACAAATATTACATACAAAAAACACTTTTAAAAATCTACAAGAAAGGAGTATGACAGTGCTTTTATGACTCAATGTCTGGAAGGATTTCTTAACAATGCAAATAAGCATAAATGTTAAATTAAGAGATCGAAGCTTTGACTATATTAAGTTAAAAACTTCTGTAAACCAAAGACACCAATAAAAAACATAAGAGATAAATCTCAGACTGAGAAAAGACATTTTCAGTGCATTCTACTAGAAATCAATTCACATTCTCCCAGTTGTAAAGCATCCTATAAATGAAGAGGACAAGGAATTTAAAAAATAAAAGGAATATCAGTAGAAACTCAAACGATGAAAGTAACAGCATAAAAAGATGCTACAGGCCGGGCGTGGTGGCTCACGCCTGTAATCCCAGCACTTTGGGAGGCTGAGGCGGGTGGATCACGAGGTCAAGAGACCGAGACCATCCTGGTCACCATGGTGAAACCCCGTCTCTACTAAAAATACAAAAATTAGCTGGGCATGGTGGCGCGTGCCTGTAATCCCAGCTACTCAGGAGGCTGAGGCAGGAGAATTGCCTGAACCCAGAAGGAGGAGGTTGTGGTGAGCCGAGATTGCGCCATTGCACTCCAGCCTGGGTAACAAGAGCAAAACTCCGTCTCAAAAAAAAAAAAGATGCTACATCTTGCTGGGGACTAGAGAAGTAAAACACCAGTGCAAATCACAAGGAGATATGCTGTCCAGCCCATTGGAATGGCAAATATTAACATGCTGATAATTCCTAGAATTGAAGATAAGGAACAAGGTGAAATGATCTTTATAACAGGTGGGAGGGTAAATAATTATTACTACTATTGTTTTTGAAACAGAGTCTTGTTCTGTTACCCAGGCTGGAGTGCAGTGGTGCGATCTTGGCTCACTGCAACCTCTGCCTCCCAGGTTGAAGCCATTCTCCTGCCTTGGCCTCCTGAGTAGCTGGGATTACAGGTGTGCGCCACCACACCCAGCTAATTTTTGTGTTTTCAGTAGAGACAGGGTTTTGCCATGTTGGTCCGGCTGGGCTTGAACTCCTGACCTCGTGATCCTCCCACCTCAGCTTCCCAAAGCGCTGGGATTACAGGTGTGAGCCACTGGGCCCAGCAGGCAATTATTTTTAACTTTGGAGAGCAGTTTGACAAAATCTATTAAATTGACAATAGCAAGTTCCCGTTATTCAACAATTCCTTTCCTAGGTATTTACTAAAAAATTTCATGCACACGTGTGCAAGTTTGTATGTATCAGAAAGTTGATAGCAGTGTTTTGGTAATAGCAAAAAGTTGGGAGAAACCAAAATATACATAAACAGTAGATTGAATAATTGCATGACAGAATATTATACCATGGAATATAATATAGAATTAAAACTAGATAAACTAGAAATCTATGTATCAACATGACAAATTAAAATTTTGACTAAAACATGAAAGTAGCAAAAGAACAGCATGTAAAATCATTTTTATAAAGTTTAAATATATTAAGCAAAACTGAATATTTGGAGGAATACATGCACATGGAAGGGACCAAAAACGACTCAACTCAGTAGTACTTATCTTGGAGGTGAGGCAGAGAGGTGACAGCAATTGAAAAGAACTAAGTGGGGGCTTCAAAAGTATTTGTAATATTTTATTTCTTAAGCTGGCTAATGGCTACACAGGTTTATGTTACACTACTTTTAGACCTTTTTGTATGTCTGAAATATTTTATTACAGAATGATTTTATAGATGGTCCAGAGTTGTTATATCTGCAGGGTCTTCTTAGAAGCAAATGCTAAACTGCGAGATGAGATCATTCCCACAATCCAGGCACTACTGAGAAAGTGGAAGACAACTGTTGAAAATAAGCTAACAGTAAAAAAGATACGAAGTGCATCAGAAAATCCGCCCCCATAAGAGAGACCCAGCAGACACAACAAATGAAAGAATTCACAGTTGAGAAAGTAAAGAAAATAGACCAGTTTCTAAAGGATTTCTAAATAGATATGTTTAAAAATGTTCAAAGAGATGAAAGAATCAACTGATCTCATAATGTTAGAAGACGTTATGAAAACAGAATAAGCAGACTAGAAAATAAACACATTTTCTAGAAATGAAAAATAT
Source organism: Callimico goeldii (assembly GCA_963573925.1). Lineage (NCBI taxonomy): Eukaryota > Metazoa > Chordata > Mammalia > Primates > Cebidae > Callimico > Callimico goeldii. Next base: position 28,961 of record CAUYOR010187847.1, read on the forward strand.
TGCTATCATAAATGTAAAACTCCACAGAACATGTCAAAGTAGACCAAAGCAAAAATTAATAAGCTGGAAGATGAATCTAAGAATGCAGCTTAAAGACTCTTTGATATGAAGGAAGCAATGAGAGATGTGAAGAATAGATCACAAAGCTCCTAGACGTGTATCCACAAACGTTTCAGAAGGGGAGAGAAGTGATGGGAAATGGTAACACATAAATATGGTTGTGTGGAGAATTTCATAGTAAGACATGAGTTCTCAAACAGAAAAGTCACACAGCAGCTTCCAAACTGAAGAAAATTGAGAGAAAGCCAGAGAGAGAGACAGAGAGTCAGAAACTGCAGTGTATCAAATATAAAGAAGAAACCTTTAAAACCACCAGAAGAGATAAGGCAGATAACCTATGAGGAACAACACCCAGGTTGACGGCAGATTTTTCGTGAGCCACAAGCTAATCTGGAAGAAAATGAAATAATGCCTTCAAAGGCAGTAATATGGCAGCCAATCTAGAATCCTACACTTACCTAAACTGTAACTCGAGAATGAACATGAAATAAGGCTATTTTAACACATATTAAGAGAATTTATTAATCATTGAAATAACTTTTTGATGGGAGAAATAGAATTTAGAAGGAAGGAGTAGAATCCAAGTGGCAATGGTGATTAAAACATTAGTAGGCATGCACATAAATAAAATAAAGGCTGGTCATACAAAATAATGAATGTAAGAATTTAAAAGTAAAACTTTATAAAACATGAAATATTTTGGGGGAAATTCGGATGGATTAGAATGTTCTCTTTTGCATCTTTATTCAAGATGTTGATTAACTTCAGACTTTGATAGAAAAATACAAAGTTAGACATATACCTTAAAAAAATCAAGAGCAATCACCTGGGAATAAAAAGAAATTCGTATCTTGCAAACTAGTACATAGCAAAAAGATAACTGAAAATCTTTCAGTTCAACAGGAGGCAGGAAATTAAAGTAGAGGAAGATGAGGGGAAGGGGAAGAGGGTCAGGAGGAAGGGAAGGGGAAGGGGAAGAGGATCAGGAGGAAGGGAAGGGGAAGGGGAGAAGCAGCAGCACTAAAAAATATGGTAAATAAAAATCCAAATAACAGGAATTCATCCAAATACAGATGCTCCTCAGCTTATGATGAACTTACGTAGGTCTCAATAAATCCATGAGTTGAAAATGCATTCAATACATGTAACCCACCAAATATCATAGCTTAGCCTAGCCTACCTTAAACATGCTTAGAACACTTACATTAGCCACAGATGGGCAAAATCCTCTAATACAAAGCCTATTTCATAAGAAAGTGTTGAAAATCTCATGTAATTTATTGAATGCTGTACTGAAAGTGAAAATTAGATCGATTGTATGGGCACTTGAAGTACAGTCTCCACTGAATGCATATCCCTTGCATATCAACCGAAAATGGGAAAAGTGTAAGTAGAACCATCGTAAGTCAGGGACTAACTATATTAACATAACAATATACTATTTGTGATCGCTGTACTTATCAAATTGACTAACCCAGAGGCCCTATTCATCCAAACGCTAATCTAGACGTTGCTGTAGAGGTATTTGGGAGATGCGATGAAAGCCCACCATCGGTTGACTTTAAGTAAAAGAGATATCCTAGATAATCCGGAAGGCCTTGGTTCATCAACTGGAAGGCCTTAGAGCAGAGTCAAGGATTCCTTGAAGGAGAAGACATTCAGTCTGGGCGCCGCAGCTCGAGCCCATTCCTGAGAGTCCAGCCAGCCCTTTCCGACGGCGTGCGCCACGGTTTCAGGCTTGCCTAGCCAGCCCACAACTGTTACTTCAATTCCTTGTGATACGTCTCCTATATGTATCTCCCACTGGTTTTGTTTCTGTAGTTGAACCCTGACTGATACACTCTGTAAATTAATAAAACTCACATCTCAACATGCAAACATTCTCAAATTGCGCTAAGAATAAATAAAAACGTTCTTGAAGAGAAACACACCTAAAGCATTAAGAAGGTCCAAAATCGGGCCGGGCGCGGTGGCTCACGCCTGTAATCCCAGCATTTTGGGAGGCCGAGGCGGGTGGATCAGGAGGTCAAGAGATCGAGACCATCCTGGTCAACATGGTGAAACCCCGTCTCTACTAAAAATACAAAAAATTAGCTGGGCGTGGTGGCGCGTGCCTGTAATCCCAGCTACTCAGGAGGCTGAGGCAGGAGAATTGCCTGAATCCAGGAGGCGGAGGTTGCGGGGAGCTGAGATCGCGCCATCGCACTCCAGCCTGGGTAACAAGAGCGAAACTTCGTCTCAAAAAAAAAAAAAAAAAAAAAAAGCAGAATACCGATGTTATTCCATGGGTGTAGTTCCGTAATTTTACCATGGATGTAGATTCCCGCGTCCATCGGCAGAATCAAGATCCAGAACTAGTCCATCATAACACAGATCTCTCCTGGACAACCCCTTCACAGTCACACATACCCTTCCTCCCTCAACATCTCTAACTCCTGGCAACCACAAAGCTCTTCCTCGGCTCTGTCAGTTTGGGAATGTTATATAAATGGAATCACACAGCATGCTACCTTTCGAGAGTGGATGTTTCACTCAGCGTAACGCCCTGGACAGCCATTCAGGAGGCTGCGTGTATCATTAGCTCATAGCTCTGGACCAATGAGTCGTATTCCGTAAACCTGGGCCTGGTTTTAAATTCTAATAAAAGCTAGGAATTTTGTTAAATGCTGCAGTGAGCTGAGATCACCCCACTGCACTCCAGCCTGGGTGAAAAGAAAAAAACTGGGATTAAGAAGGAGCATGTAGATATTGTAGATATTAGACATGGGAAAACTGGTAACATCCATACAGGTAAGTGTTAAGAGGGCAACTGTGAGAATGAAGATGATGGGATTGTTGCGAGATGGTGTGAAAATGGACAGTTTAGGACCCAGCGGCTGGCTGAAATGACTGGGGGTGGTTGGTAAACAGGGAGCGGGAGGTTTCAAGGAGCCTTAGACGTTTCTTGTCTGCATACCTGGATAGATAACAGTGGAAATGGAGAAGGAGGGATATGTTTCAAGGGGAAAAAGAAACTTCAGCTTCAGATATTTTGGATGAGGGATTCCAGGAGCATTTTCAGGCTGCAGGTAAAAATGTGGAAAGACTGAAACTCTGCAGAGAATCTAGAGAGGCTGCAAAGTCAGCCCTGAGAATGGATGAGCTTACTTCATACAAGATTTTTTGACGACTCGGTTTTTAAAGGATTTCTAACCAGTAAAGAGACGTCACACCGAATAAACCAGGTTTGTCTTTAATTATGAAGTTCACATACCATTGAACCAAGATTTTGCTTAGTGTTTCTTATTTATTAATTTATTTGGAAGGGATTCACATTTAAGAGTTACATTAAAAAATGAAAAAAGAAATGCTTAAACTCAAGGCTTAAAGGAATGGCTGTGGGAATTTGTACCTGTTACGGGAAAAACCATAATTATAGCACATTCTAAACTTGTCATGATTTCAATTTGGAAACAAGAGAATAAACGATGCTTGTTGGTGGCTGATGATCTTTTAAACTACAAGCTAACATTTCCCTTAGCAAAAAGTTTTGAAAATTTCAATATTTTGCATTCAGCTTTTCTATCTGCTATTACTTAGATAAAATCTTAAGTGTGGGGAGAAAGAGTGACTACTATAGCAGAAATGGTAGTAATAATAAAACAAGAGTAGGACTAGCAGCAGCAATTCCTAAAATCGATAACCTATTGAGTCTATGTGAAGTCTTTAAAAAATTGTCTGTGCATCTTTAAAGTTTTGGCAGTTAGGGAAGAAGAGGCTGCTTAGATTAATGTCTATTTTTTTTCCTCCTATATCCATACTCAGTTCGTTTTTGAAATGCAGGTTAGTTAAGATATATTTGTGGGAGGAAAAAGCAGAATGACTCCATTGTGCATTGGCTACCCCCTAAACAGTACTGTTTGCCTGTTTGCTTAGAACACACCTCAAAGTGTACTCCAGGAGAGAGAGTCTTAACTCCCAATCCATAAATTGGCTTGAAGCAGGCCTTGAACTTGTATACATAATTGTGAGTGAGGTGCATGCGTTTTTCTGGAAACTGGTCTCAGCTTTCCAAGTTGTCTATGAAGACTCAAGAAGCTCAGACCTCGTCCCTTAAGATCTTTTCAGGATACCAGACCTCGTCTCTTAAGATCTTTTTAGGATACGGGACTATGGTCCTAAGGTATACTCACTCTTGCTTGATTCTGAGCACGGTGTGCTGTATTGGAAAAAGCTGCAGGCTAGTATTTAGGAGACATGTATTTTAGATCTGGCTGTACTCTAAGCTTGCATTAACTTTCAGCAAGTCGCTTTTCCCTTTTGGCCTCATTTGTTCATTGTTCAAATGGGAATAGAACGTCTATTCTACTCAGACAGACTAGACTGTATTGTGAGACTAAAAGAAGGGAGAAAGTATACTCTGAATAATGCAATATATCCTAATGAGGCCAGATATTACCTGCTGCTTGGGGCCTTTGCTTTGTACCCATGGTTCCTTCATATTCTTTCTCTGCTTTCTTCTTTTCCTGAAGGCGGCTGGTCCCCTCAATTCTGCATTCTCTACATTTTTACCCATGTTTTTTAGATGCCACAGTAGAGACAGACAAAACGAAAGGATGTTTATTAAGCAAGGGGTCACTTTAAGAACTCGCTTCTGGCCGAGCTTGGTGGCTCATACCCGTAATCCCAGCAGTTTGGGCGGCCAAGGTGGGTGGATCACCTGAGATCAGGAGTTCAAGACCAGTCTGACCAACATGGCAAAACCCTGTCTCTACTAAAAATACAAAAATTAGCTGGGCATGGTGGTGCATACCTGTAATCCCAGCTCTTGGGAGTCTGAGGCATGAGAATCACTTGAACCTGGGAGGCAGAGGATGCAGTGAGCTGAGATCATACCACTGCATTCCAACCTGGGAGACAGAGTGGGACTCCATATTAAAACAAAACAAAACAACAACAACACTAACAAAAAACTTGCTACTAAGGGAAAATATTAATACTTTAGAGTGTTTCACCTTTTCAAGGCATTTAATGTTAACTGCCATGTGTTTTCATCATAGCAGACCAGGAGGAAGTTTTCACTACATTCATTTAATTTGGAAACTGAGGCACAGAGAAATCAGGAATCCAACGTTACTCAAGTCATCAAGGGTGGTGCCAGGGCTGGGAACTGAACTTTGGGATGCTGGGTGCCAGGGTTTTGCCACCATCCCCTTGAGACTGATCTCGGGTGGCAGACACAGAAAGAATTATGGAGTATTTTCTAGTCAAACAGTAAGCAGATATGCAGCAGCAATCCCCCTCTTGATCCATCCCTTTTCTTTATACGATGATCCAGGAGGAACTGTCTGTCTTCCATCGTGTCTGTTTTCAGATGGATTTTGACCTTGCAGCTAAGTCTTTCTCTCACTGCTGACTCTGCTCACTTTCCTTCAGCTTGATTCATTTGGGCCCCAGTGGTTCCTGCCTGGGAAAGGCCCATCTGGGAGTGCTCAATACATTCCTGTCAAGCAGGGGAAAGAGCTGCACTTGCAAAATGAGGAAACTTCCAAGAGGGCTCTGGCCAGAAGTCAGTTTGCAATTTTGAGAGCAGCACTTGATCTGGAAGTGACATAACACGCCTGTTGCTTATGCTTCAGAATGCTGCTACATAGCTTTTTCCTCTTGCCAACAGCAATGAATGATCTAACCCAGTACACTGCTTAAGTCTGCAGTCAGTCTTTCAATGTGCAGGCATCTCACATACATTTTTTGACCATCTACCTATGCCAAGTTCTCTGGGTAATAAGAAAACGACAATTGAAGGGGCCCACCCAGTTCCCTCCAGCCTTCAGGAGATACCAATGATGTGTAGTGACTCACAGGTGCTTCTGGAGAAAGCTGTACTCAGAGGCTTAGAGCTGCAGAGAGAGAGGAGACTAAATTGCCAGGCTTAAAACATTAGCTCCAATAAAAACATGTTCCACATTTTATGTCATCAGGTAAATGCAAACTAAAACAACAATGAGATAACACCACACATCTATTACAATGGCCAAAATCCAGAAAACTGACACCACCAAATGCTGGTGAGGACACAGAGTAACAGGGATTCTGGTTTCTTTCTTCTTTTTTTTTTTTTTTTTTTTTTTTTTTGAGACGGAGTTCCTCTCTTGTTGGCCAGGTTGGAGTGCAATGGTGCGATCACAGCTCACCACAACCTTCACCTCCCAGGTTCAAGCGATTCTCTTGCCTCAGCCCCCACAGGGAACTCTTATTCCTCGTTGGTGAGAATGCGAAATGGTTATGCCACTTTGGAGAACGTATTCGCTGCTAGATTCCCAGCTCCTAGCTTAGTATGATGCTCAATAAATATTTCTTGACTGAATGACTAAATAACCTCTGCCTGAATTAAGAAGGTTTCCTGGAGAATGTGAGATTTGAGTAAGCTTGATGATGAGTTGTGCCTCCCTAGGCATGGAAGTACAGGTACGGCGTGACTATTACAGGCAAAGAGAATAATTCAATAAAAGCAGAAAAGCATGGAAATGAATGAACTGCTTGGGGAACTTCAAATGATCCACTGTCACTGGAGTTTCAGAAGAAGAGTGGAAGGAGACCAGGACAAAAACATCGACTAGTGTCAGGATATGAAGTCATCATGACCCTCATGTTACAGAAGAGGAACCTGAGACTCAAAGAACACGGTGACTGATCGAAGGTTATGCATTAACGGTATCTCTGTCCCTTCTATGTATGGGCATAATACTAAGCACTTTTGTGCACTCTCTCATTTAAATCCATATAGTGAGTTTAGAAGATGGTTAGTATTGTTTTTCTAATTTTATAGATAAAAAATAATAAGGCTTAAGGAAGTTAAATAGTTTTTCCTGGGACTTAGTGTCCAGGATGGCAGATTGAGTACACACTATGGCCTCTTCTTCCTGAACTAATTCCCTAAAAAGGAATGAAAACAACTTTTTTCAAAGAGAAAAAGAAATCACATCAACAATGGAAAATAAGGAGAGAAACCCTGGTAGACGAGAAGAAATTTTAAGACAGTTCTGAAAATAAGCATCAGGATATAAGAATAAGCCTCTTTTGGTAGAGTTCTTTGATGAAGGCTGGGAATAATACTGAGGGCTCCACTCGTGGGAGAGGTGGGTGCCCCATGGAGGGGACCAGTGACGATGATGAGTTGATGAGTGGGAGCAGCTGGGCTGCTGAGCCCCTGCACACCATTCCTCCCTCCTAGCAAGCAGTCATGGCTGAGGATGAGGGGCGGGCAGGGTCTGCCTCCAGACTTGCACATGGGCTTGAGGGGAATGCAATCGCAGACCTACAGGAAGGGACACCTCATGGCAGGGAGAGAACTCTTCAGTCATCCATAGCTTCAGAGGTTCCACACCCGGAGGTGTGTGTACTATCTCACTCCACCATTATGTTACCAAAAAAACCTGCAATTTCAGTCTCAGCAGCTCATCCTAGCCCTCCCTGTGCCCAAGAGTCATAAACTCTATCTGTGCACAGAAGAAGAGTGGAATGAGATCAGGATGAAAACATTGACTAGTGTCAACAGGTTACAAGAGATCTGAGCACAGAATGGGCCCCAGATTAAAAACTACCATCCACCCGTAATCCTAGCACTTTGGGAGGCCAAGGCGGGTGGATCACGAGGTCAAGAGACCGAGACCATCCTGGTCAACATGGTGAAACCACGTCTCTGCTAAAAATACAAAAAATTAGCTGGGAATGGTGGCGCGTGCCTGTAATCCCAGCTACTCAGGAGGCTGAGGCAGGAGAATTGCCTGAACCCAGGAGGCGGAGGTTGCGGTGAGCCGAGATCGCGCCATTGCACTCCAGCCTGGGTAACAAGAGCGAAACTCCATCTCAGAAAAACAAAAACAAACAAACAAAAAACAACGAAGCTACTTTTAGGGAGGCCCAACTTTGATCCACTTCTCTCCCCACTGATTTCCCTCTATCATAGACAGCCATTTTTATTGATTTTCAGTTTATTCTTCCATTGTTTCCTTTAGAAAATACAAGCAAATGTCTACATAGTGATATTCCCTCCTTTCTGGCATACATTGTAGCATAAATTGTAGCTTATCACACATTTTTCTTCACCTCACTTACCAATAAATCCTGGAGATCATCCAGAATAGCCCGTCCTGATCCTTCCTCATCCCTGCACAGTCCTCTTTATATGGATGTACTGCACTTTACCAGGCCTCTACTGACTGACACGGACGTATTTCCAGTCTTCCACTTTGATAAATAATAAAAATAGCAAAGAATAGCTTTGAACACACAGCATTTCAGGTTTTTGCCTGGGTGTCTTCAGGATAGGTTCCCCAAACTGAGACTACCGGGTCAAAAAGAGTGTACATGTAACATTGCTAGATGCACCAAATTCCCTTCCTTAAGGGATATATCATTTTGCATTCTCACCAGCAATGTATGAGAGGTCTGTATTCCCTATAGTTTTGTCATCAGAATTTTTTTTTCAGATTTTTGCCTATCTGAGAGGTGATAAATAGCCAGTCAGTGAGATGGTGCATGTCTTTTATTCTAATGAGATCTAGCATTTTTTTTAAGAACGTTGAAGCATCATTTACAGTTCTTATTTTGCAAACTGTCTGTTTCTACCTATGTGCACTAAAGTTTGACAGCCACTGCCCTGGTGAATATAAGAAGAGCATGGAATGTAGACCATTATTCTGGAAGGAACAAACATGGGCTTGCCCAAATGACAAGCCCAAAACAACAATGGAGAAACAAATAGCATGACTTTAACTTTTAAAGTCCTCGACACAGATGAAATGTTTTGAGAGATCAGAGAACAGAGATACCTGGGTAGAAACTAAGGAAGGCTTCATGGAAGAGGAGGCATTTGAGCAGATTTGAAAGATATCTGGAATGGCATAAGCAGAAGAAAGGGAGGCAGGAAGACATCCCAAAAGTAGGCTGAGAGCAAAGGATATATTAATATAAGGAGAGGAAGCAGTACACTTTGCTCTGGAGTCAGACTTCCTGGGTTCCAATCACAGCCTCTCCATATTATTCACTGGTTTCAGGCTCTGCATCTGTAAAATGAGGGTAATAACAGTACCAGTCTCGAAAGGTTGTGAGGATTAAATGAAAAATAAAATGCTTCGCACAAAAACACAGAGGACCACCTGATTGAAGTCAAATGTTCTCTTTTTGGAATTGTGGGAGGTTCTGTTGAAAAATATAGATGAGCTCAGATAATAGGGGACATCAAAATCTGTGCTCAGGAATCTGGATTTCATCTGGAAAAGTGAAGAGAGAGGCACTGAAGAGAGCTATTAAAGTAAGAGACTGACGAAGCGAAGGTGTTTTCATCCATGTGTAACCAGAATGCTGAACGAGGAGGACTCTTGAAATGTAATCAGAAAGAGACTTTATTTTGGGCTTCCACTGTGTCTACAATGGGGCAAGTTCTTTCCCTGCTCGTAGTTTTAATTCAGTAGTTAATAGTGTGTGGGGCCAACATAATGACCAAAATGCAAATCTAGGCCGGGCACGGTGGCCCAGGCCTGTCATCCTAGCCCTTAGGGAGGCCGAAGGAGGTGGATCGCTTGAGTTCAGGAGTCTAAGACCAGACCAGCCAATACAGCAAAAACCCATCTCTACAAAAAACATAAAAGTTAGCTGGGTGTGGTGGTGCATGCCTGCAGTCCCAGCTACTTGGCAGGCTGAGGCAGAGAACCAGTTGAACCTGGGAGGTGGAGGTTGCAGTGAACCGAGATCACGCCACTGCACTCCAGCCTGGATGACAAAGTGAGACCTTGTCTCAAAAAATAAAAGAACTTCAAAGCTGTATCTCATCTTATTCTCCGTTAGGTCCTTCTGCAGGTGGGAGAAGGGGGGCTACAGCTCCTCTCTCACTTGTCTGTCACATCCCCTCTCCTCAGCCTTCCAGCCAACCGGGATTTCTGGACTCTCTGTGGCTGAAGAGTGGGAAGGAAGAAGCAGGCACGTACTTATTTGACTAGTGCTATCCCAATGGGGCTTCATTGGACACCTGTTTTAAAGCTGACTCACTTCAGGCTTTTCTGTGGGCTCTTGGGAGGCTCCCCTGGGAACTTTCAGCAGCATTTCCTGCTGATGCAGTTTCCTCTGAGTGATGCCCCCTTCAGCCCCAGTTTCCCAGCAACCCTCTGTATGCAGACCTCCACGTGCTCCTGCCAGGCAGACCTCAAAACGGCTCCAGGCCAGCTCTCCTCCGACATGATCCACATCTAGTCCATGAGAATTATCAGCACATGTTTTTGTCTCCACAAACTGCGTGTGCAGGCTGCCCAGTGCAAGTCCTGTTCCTCCATCCTGGCCATCAGAACAATTAGACAACCCATCTTCACCTTTTAGGTTTTCCAGTCGAGAGACAGACACCAGTCTGTGAGGCCTTCCCAACCTCTGGTACCACACATCAAGCTTTCCAAATGATCCCCTTGAAGCCCGTCTCTACTGAGTTGATGAGAAAAGGGAAGCAGCCCTCCCCCACACTTGGAGGAATGGCATTCACAGCCAGGTCACACATTGTCTTTGCACACAACTCACCATCTCCAGCCTCAGGTCTTTCATATTACAGCGGGATCTTATTTGGCATTTGAGGATCTCCTTGGCCGCTGACTTTGAAATTCTTGCACGGTAGTGTTTTTAAAATGTAGCATCTTTTGTGTTCTTGTTTTAGCAAAACGGAGACAGAAGAGTCTAATTTTAGTACCCTATTAACGTGTCTTTCTCCAGTACACAGCACGGTGCCTAGCCCTTGGTGAGTAGTGACTGGTGCACCAGGAAGATGGCTTAAGCCCAAGTTCATATGGTAGATGGGTGTGGGGTAGAAGGAAGACCAGTTTGAATCTGCTGGGATCCAGAAATAAGAAAAAATTTGTGTAGATTAGAGATATTTTACCCAGAAAGGAATACTTAGAGGGGCATAGTAATTCTCAACATAGGTAAAGAAAATGACAGTCCTGTAGGAAGGAGGAAAGACAGTTCATTTTGTTGAAAAGGAGGAATTAAGACAATTGGGTAAATTTGGAGAGAAAGATTTGAATTGAATGCAAGACTGATCTGATATCAATGGCATGATAGCCTGTCCTTGTAGTGAGTGTCCCATCATTAAAAGTGTGCAAGGAGAGATTTGATTTTCTACACCCAACAGCCTATTCCACCCCAGACTTCTCCACCTCAGGAAATAACATCGCTATCCACCCATTGCTTGTGCCAGAATCTAGGAGTCTTTTTTCTTTTCTTTTTTTTGAGATGGAGTCTTGTTCTGTTGCCCAGGGTGGAGCACAGTGGCATGATCTTGGCTCACTGCAACCTCTGCCTCCTGGGTTCAAGTGATTCTCCTGCCTCAGCCTTTCAAGTAGCTGAGACTACAGGTGAACACTGCCACACCTGGCTAATTTTTTTGTATTTTAGTAGAGACAGGGTTTCACCATGTTGCCCAGGCTGATCTCGAACTCCTGAGCTCAGGCCATCCACCCGCTTTAGCCTCCCAAAGTGCTGGGATTTCAGGCGTGAGCCACAGGACTGATCAGGAGTAATTTTTAATTCCTCTTTTTCTTTTATCCCCATATCCAAATGTATTAACAAATCCTATCATTTCTACCTCAAAAATATTTTAACATACATACGTCCACTTTTCTCCACTTACACTGCCCTCAGCCATCCAGGCCACCATCAGCCCTCAGCTGGACTCCTCCCTGCCCTCCCTGCATCTTCTTATGAGCTGCATGATCCATTCTCCACACACTAAGTAGCTAGAGTGAGCTCATGAAAATGCAAAGGAGGCTGGGTGCGTGGCTCAGGTCTGCAATCCCACCACTTTGGGAGGCTGAGGTGGGTGGATCACTTGAGGTCAGGAGTTCGAGACCAGCCTGGTCAATATGGTGAAACCCGGTATCTACTGAAAATACAAAAATTAGCTGGGCATGGTGGTGGGTGCCTATAATCCCAGCTACTCGGGAGACTGAGGCAGGAGAATCGCTTGAACCTGGGAGGCGAAGGTTGCAGTGAGCTGGGATCTTGCTACTTCACTCCAGCTTGGGTGACAAGAATGAAACTCTGTCTGAAAAAAAGAAAAAGAAAGAAAATGCAAAGCAAATCATGTCATTGTCTTGCTTCAACCCCATCTATGACTTCTCTTTGAACTTAGAATAAAACTCTGATCCCTCAGTCTAGCTGAAAAAGCCCCATCTGGTTTGGCCACAGCTGCCTCGGAAAACCCATCTTTTACTGTTCTCCCTTTAGCTCACTGCACTCATAACACACCAGTCTTTCTTGATTTTCCAAACAAAGCCAGGTTCATTTCCACATAAGGTCCTTCACACCAGATGTCCCTTGCCTGGGTTACCCTCGGAGCTTGGCATGATTGTCTCCTTCTGTTCATCTGGGTCTGAACTAAAATGTCAGTTTCTCAGAAAGGACTTCTCTGACTATTCAATTTAATGAAGAATTCCATCCTACCCCCTCAACCGTCTCTTTCTGTGACATTATCATATGTTGTCTACCAGTTATCACTATCTGAAATTATTTGATTTATTTTCATATTTGTTGTCTGAGTATAATATATACTTTGCGAGAGCAAGGACTTTGTCTTCTTTGTCCAGCACTGTATTCTCAATATACGTAATAGATACTCAGTAAATATTTGTTGAATGAATAAGTGATTGAATGATCTTGGTTGGGGACATTAGAGAGGGAATTCTAGTCATCAGAAGATGAGGCTAGACCTTTGAGGTCATGTCGAAGTCTGTATCTTGGGTGGACGAGTCAACAGGAATGAAGAAGAAGGACTGTATCCGAGATGAGTTCATCACTAAAAAAAGGGATGAGATACTATAGGAGGAGGCTGAGAGCTGGGGAAGAAAAATTAACTCCATGGTTGGAAGTATGGTGGACTCAAGAATGGTAATATTGACAGAAGTTTGGAACCTGAGAAGGGATCTTTGCAGAAACATTGTTGAGCTCGTTTGTGGACATGGATGATTTTAGGTCGGAAATATGACAACTGAGTCTGAGGAGAGAAATTTGGGCTACAGGTGTGACTTGGCAGTCATACACTGATAGTTGAGATTTAAGCTTGAAGACCACATACATTTGGGAACAGTTGATGGCAGCAAAACTAGACAAGCTCCGTGAGGACCAGGCCAGGCAGCGAGCAGGAGCTGAGTCTCAGTCAGTGCCCACAATGAGGGATGGAGAGGAAGAAAAAGAGCTGCAGAGAAAGTAGAGTGTGGTGGCCACAGAGACAGAAAGAGAATCATGGGCCCTCAGTGTCCAGCAAATTCAGAACAAGAGTTTCAAATGAGAGGTGAAGGCAAGATAAGGAAGAAGCTCTTACAGTTCACGCACGCGCGCGCGTGCGCACACACACACACACACACACACACACAGAGATTCTAACAAGAAGGATAGGGCAGAAATGACAGGTGACCTTTAAGGGAAATTTCAGTGTGATGGAATAAAAATCATATGGTGACACATTCGAGAGGGAACGCATGGTGAGAATATGGACAAGCAGATGAAGGAAGTGCCACTCATGGAAAGGTATATATAGGAGAAGACATAGGAAAATGGCTGGAACAGCTGCATTGCACAGCATTTTGTGGTTTAAAATTGGAGATCTGTGCATATTTAAGGAGAACAGGAAGGAGAGTGGGGTTCAGTGTGGCAGATCCTTCAGGAAATGGTAAAAAATGGGGCCCACAACTTAACTGAGGAGGTTACTTTTAGAAAGGAGAAGGGTTTCCCAGCAAAGCCGGCCATCTGTGCTGCCAGAATCCTTCTCTGTTCTTGTCCCAAGGCAGCTCTCCATCCTGTTCCCTCCAAAGATGTTCCAAACTTGCTCTTCTCTTCTCGGATCCCCTTGCCCAGCCATCCCTCACTCTTAGCACATGACTGCTTCTCACTGCACGGAGGATGGTGAAGTCCTTGAACTCTTCCCCCTCAACTCACTCCTCCTTGCTTCCCCCGACACCCGGCTTCTCCTGAGGTCTCAGTGGTTGATGGCTCACCTCTCCGCTCGGGCTCACATCCTTCTTATAGCCCCCGCGTTCAAGCCTGTCACTGCCTGTATTAGGGGCCACCCAACCTCTTTGACGACAAAATGGAATAAGAATGAGTTAATACATTAATAAACTGAAAAAATAAGTCTCACTATCTCCAAAAAATTAGCCTTTAAAAATATAAATCTGATTGTATCATTTTCCTACCTAAAACCATCCACAGCTTCCATCTAGGCTGGAAGCAAACCTCCCTTTCGTGACCTATAAAGCCCCGCGTGATCCTGCCCCTGGCTCCAGCTCCAGCCTCCTCTCCCGCCACCTCCCACTTGCTGGCCACGCTTCAGCTGCACCAGCCTTCCTGCTGCTCCTCCAACACGTCAAGCGTGTTCCAGCCTGAGGGCCTCAGCACTTAATGTTTCCTCTGTTTGGTTGCTGACACCCACATCTTCCCTCATTCAGTTCTGTGCTCAAATGTCCCTCCTCAGAGGGACCGGGCTGGCTGCAAAGTTTGCAGAGCCCAGCGCACAGTGAAAATGCGGGGCAGGACCTGTTGTTCAAAAAGCAGGAAGAAGAGCTTTCTCCTTTCTTCTGTGGTCTCTCTCCATCCACAACGGTGTGTTTTATTTGTCATTTTTTGTCATGCCCCCTGCACTCATAAGTGCAGACCTTCATAGATCCCCCCACACTGGGATTTGGCCCCCAGGGCGCATGCATCCCATCCTGACTCTTCCTGTGCCCACACCCAGACCCCACTGGGGCTGAGACTGGCAGAATTGCTTGAGTGGTCTGGGATTGGCCAGCCAAGGGCCCAACAGAAGTGGGAGCTCCAAGCTCCTGGCCCATCAGGCTTCACTTGCAAATCACAGACTCAGAAAATTTGAAGATGATGAGTGCAGAGCATTAAACCCCAAGTACAGGGCTGCCTTCTGAATGTGGTGGCTTGTGTGACTGCACTGGTCATACACACACTCACGAAGCTGGCCCTGCAGAGGGGACTTTTTGACCACTATGTCCTAATAGGGTCTCTCTATCCTCATTCTTATCGCTTCCACCTGAATCTACTTTATTTTCCTATAGCACTTACAACTACCTAAACTTATATGTATTTATTATTTATCTCTCCTATTATTGTGCAAGTTCCATGAGGACAAGGACTTTGACTGCGTCACTTGCTGCTGTAGGCAGGCGTGTAGCAGATGCTCAATAAATAGTTGTCAAATGAATGCATGAAAAGTTCACAGAATCAACTCACACATTTGGCCTATTTTCAGTCACACATTGTATCACCTCATAAAATCATCATGCTTGGCTCATAAAATTCACCTTGGCATATTTTCCTGCACTTGAGTTAAAGAAGAATTTTAAAATTCTCAGATCTAAAACATGTTGCATCTTTTCCAAGTATTTTCACCTTTCAAAAGAGAGATGAAAAACTAAAATCTTGTTTAAGAGAGGAAATAATAATAAGGACGATCATATTATTATCTGTTTACTGAGCTGTGGCAGCCCTTGAGCAGACAAGTCAAGGAGAATGATTCTCTCTTGCTCCATGACATTGCCTTGCTCAGTTTTGCTTTTCCCTACACTGCAGCCAGGGGCCCCGAGAAGGCTCACCCTGCTAGAATCCACCCACAGTCCCACAGCACGTTGTCTCCGTTATAGCATCCCCATCTACCTAGGATCAGAATGACTCATTCGTGTTTTTGGCTCCCAGCTCTAGTGGGAGCTTTTGAGGGGAGAGACCAGAGCTACCTCCTACCTCCCAATGCAAACCCATCCCCACTTAGCTAGCCCTGATTTAGGCTTTGGTTCTCACCTTAAACCTTATTATTTCCTCAGGGAAGCCTTCTTCAAGTGCGCAGCCCAGACCCTCACCATACTTTCTCATAGCACCTGTATATAGCCATCAATTTACATGGTATCAATAAATTACTTGTGTGACTATTTGTGTAATGACTGTCTCCCTTACAGGCTACAGGTTCTATGAGGGAAGGGATTGTCTCACCTAGCACCTAGCCTACTGCCTGACAAAGGGCAGGCACTCAGCAAATATACGGTGAATGAACATGCATTTCCTAGTGCCTAGGTGGTGTTTGACAGAAGCTCGATAGGTGTTTGTTGACTTATATTGGAGAATTTTTTTTTAATCTCACCAATATGACTTGCTAAGAATGAGTTGTTTTTCCTTATCAAAATAAAAGACAGCTTGCATAATTAAGCCATTTCCCAAAGAACGGTCTTTCCTAACTAGAAGACCAGGCGATTAAACTAGTTGGAGGTAATAAATGAGCAACTCCTTGGAAACATACAAAGCTCAAGGGTGGACTCAGGTGAGGGCATTTCTCTTTCTCTTACTCGTATCATCATGGACTTTCCTTTCTCTGCTTGCAGGCACAGCCAATTGCATACTATATTTAAACCTATTATCTACGACCAAGCTTTGCTTCCCTTAAAATCATTATGTTCCAGCTCTTGGAGCTATTTGATACTAAAAGTAATTATAGGTAGACTTTCCGACAAAAATCTAATTCCTTTATGGTTTCTCCTATCATGATAAAGACTCTAGAGGTACGGATTCAAATAAGACTGAAGATTGCAAATTGTATTGCGAGGAAGGATAAATCATTCTTTGTCAAGGCAGTGGAACTCGTCCTCCTTCACAGGCAGGATCAATAGTGACAAATGGCGCGGCCAAAAACAAATGCTTTGCTTCAGTGGCCAGGCGTCATGGTAAGTCCTAGTGGGAGATTTAGCTTTATTTGGTGATTGTTATTTCTGTGGGTCTTTTATGTTTTAATCCATTGATATTTACAAGTAATGGAACACGAGACTGATAAATAATACATGTCAACGACAATGTTCAGAACGGAGGTTAACATTTTTCTGGATTGTTGGATGGGTCTTTTTAAAAAATAAGCAA
The DNA here is from genome assembly GCA_963573925.1 of Callimico goeldii. Classification (NCBI taxonomy): domain Eukaryota; kingdom Metazoa; phylum Chordata; class Mammalia; order Primates; family Cebidae; genus Callimico; species Callimico goeldii. The sequence goes on from CAUYOR010187847.1 coordinate 45,944, forward strand.
AGCAGGTGTGGTCCACCAATCCTGAAGTCTGAGGGTCCTGGACCCTCAGGGCCAATACTGCAGAGGCTGCTGTCACCATTGTCCCTTTGTCCCATTGTTGCCGCTTCCCCCTGCCATCCCTCCCACCATCATCTCACCTCTGTCATGCCTCCCTGGTGTGACATTAATCACAGCATGCCTAGTGGCTTTGTGGAGAAACCACACTCTATGAAATGTAATTTATGGCCTTAATACTGTTAACCACATGGCATCTTTTATATTATTACAACTGATTAGGCAGTAGCCATAACGAAATTCTATACAAATTTAAAATAATATATAAACTTAAATATATACATACAAATTAAAATATATATAACTTAAATAGGTATATAAATTTAAAATATATATACATAATATATATAAGTTTAAAATATATATACATAACAAATATATATAGCATATATAAATTTAAAATATATATACATAACTTAAATATATATAAATTTAAAATATATATACATAACAAATATATATAGCATATATAAATTTAAAATATATATGCATAAGTTAAATATATATAAATTTAAAAAATATATACATAAATATATATAGTATATATAAATTTAAAATATATATGCATAAGTTAAATATATATAAATTTAAAAAATATATACATAACAAATATATATAGCATATATAAATTTAAAATATATATGCATAAGTTAAATATACATATAAATACAGTGTGTGTGTGTGAATGGAATGACTTACTCTTTTTGAGTTTCCCTTTTATCAAGTCAAAATGAATCACTGCCCTCATCAAATGCAATTATGTTCTTTTTTTTTTTTTGAGACAGGGTCTTGCTCTGTCACCCAAGCTGGAGTGCAGGGGTGAAATCTCAGCTCACTGGAGCCTCTACCTCCTGAGCTCAGGCATGTGCCACCATATTCTGCTAAAATGCGGTTTCCCCATGTTGCCCAGGCTTGAGTTCCTGAGCTCTAGCAATCCACCCGCCCCAGTCTCCCAAAGTGCTGGGATTACATGCATGAGCCACTGTGCTCAGCCATTATGCCGTTTTTTTCTCTAAGACATATAACCAAATTTTCTTCCCTCTAGAAGTCTCATTTAATAGTTTTCCTCTGACTTAATATCCAAATAATGAAGCCAGAGCTGAGAGGTTCAAGGACCTTGGAGATGGTGGTTGGTGATGAGAGAGATTGAATCTAAGCTCACATCAGTCTATGATGAGAACTGGAAGACTTCGGTAAACATCGTTAGCTTTGTTTTCGCTGTTCCCTGAAGGTGACAGCAGAGTCAGCTGACAATGACAGTGTAATGCAATTTGGGCTGGAATGGGATCCTAAATGAGAAGCACCGATGTGAAAACAGGTGATGCTAAGTCCTGTTTAGAAATCAGGTTCAGGTTTAAAGAACCCTCCTCCCCACCATAATAGACTTAGGCTGAGCACATCCTTGAAGCCTCGCTCCAGACACCATTTCCACAGTGCAGATGACAGTCACTTCTTCCACTATGCTTATTAGCACTTACCACCTCAAACTGTATTCATTTGTGTTTGCAAATGAATTTGATTGATGGGTATTGAGTTGATGGATTTGGCTTGATGGGCATTGGGTTGTTTCACTCTGCTCTCACTAACCTTTGATATCTGGGAAGGCACAATCCCCATATGACCACAACTTTATGGCCTAGTTTAAAGCTTGGCATCCAAGGTGCTCACATAGAAGCCACATATTTTATTGATGAGCAGATTAGTAACTCAGCAGGGTTTCCTTGAAGATTTAACCTTCTTTTCAATGTTTTCCTCATTAAGAGAAAGCTTTTTTATCATGGAGAATTTTGAAAATACACAAACATAGATTATTATAATATGTGGCAATTTACACATCCGCCCAGGCTGAATCGAACCAATCCACATCCCATCTTCTTCCTCTCTCACATTGCTTTTTTTCCACAAGTTCTTGGGGTACAGGTGGTGTTTGCTTACATGAGTAAGTTCTTTGGTGGTGATTTGTGAGATTTTGGGGCACCCATCACCCGAGCAGTATACACTGCACCCTATTTGTAATCTTTCATCCCTCGCCTCCCTCCCACTCTTCCACCTAAGTCCCCAAAGTACATCGTATCATTCTTAGGCCTAGGTGTACTCATAGCTTAGCTCCCACATATCAGTGAGAACATACGATGTTTGGTCTTCCATTCCTGAGCTACACTTCACTTAGAATAATAGTCTCCAATCTCATCCAGGTCACTGCAAATACTGTTAATTCATTCCTTTGTAGGGCTGAGTAGTATTACATCATACACACACACACACACAGATCAGAGTTTCTTTATCCACTCATTGATTGATGGACATTTGGGTTGGTTCCACGATTTTGCAATTGTAAATTGCCCCACATTGCTTTTTATTTATATTTTATTATTATTTTTAAAAATATATACCTTATTGCATTTTAGGTTCTGGAGTACAGGTACAGAACATGTACATGTAAAGAACAATCCTTTGTTGCATAGGTACATACATGGCAATGTGGTTTGCTGCCTCCATCCCCATCACCTATATCTGGCATTTCTCCCCATGTTACTACAACTCCCTACCCCCCACTGTCCCTCTCCTAGTCCCCCCCAACAGACCCCAGTGTGTGATACTCCCCTCCCTGTGTCTGTGTGTTCTCATTGTTCAACACCCACCTATGAGTGAGAACATGCAGTGTTTGATTTTCTGTTGTTGGGTCAGTTTGCTGAGAATGATTGTTTCCAGGTTCATCCACGTCCCTATAAAGGACACGAACTCATCTTTTTTTATGGCTGCATAGTATTCCATGGTGTATATGTGCCACATTTTCCCAGTCCAGTCTATCATTGATGGGCATTTGGGTTGGTTCCAGGTCTTTGCTATTGTAAACTGTGCTGCAATGAACATACGTGTGCATGTGTCCTTATAATAAAATGACTTATAATCCTTTGGATATATACCCAGTAATGGGATTGCTGGGTCAAATGGAATTTCTATCTCTAGGTCCTTGAGGAATCACCACATATCTTCCACAATGGTTGAACTAATTTACACTCCCACCAACAGTGTAAAAGTGTTCCTGTTTCTCCACATCCTCTCCAGTGTCTTTTGTCTCCAGATTTTTTAATGATCACCATTCTAACTGGCGTGAGATGGTATCTCAATGTGGTTTTGATTTGCATTTCTCTAATGACCAGTGATGATGAGCATTTTTTCATGTTTGTTGGCCTCACATATGTCTTCTTTTGAAAAGGTCTGTTCATATCCTTTGCCACTTTTGAATAGGTTTATTTGTTTTTTTCTTGTAAATCTGTTTTATTTCTTTGTAGATTCTTGATATTAGCCCTTTGTCAGATGGGTACATTGCAAAAATTTTTGCCCATTCTGTTGGTTGCCGGTTCACTCTAATGATTGTTTCTTTTGCTGTACAGAAGCTGTGGAGTTTAATTAGATCCCATTTGTCTATTCTGGCTTTTGTCGCCAATGTTTTTGGTGTTTTAATCATGAAGTCCTTGCCTATGCCTATGTCCTGAATGGTTTTGCCCAGGTTTTCTTCTAGGGTTTTTACGGTGTTAGGTCTTATGTTTAAGTCTTTAATCCATCCAGAGTTAATTTTAGTGTAAGGTGTCAGGAATGGGTCCAGTTTCTATTTTCTGCACATGGCTAGCCAGTTATCCCAACACCATTTATTAAACAGGGAATCCTTTCTCCAACACTTGTTTTTGTCAGGTTTGTCAAAGATCAGATGGTTGGAGATGTGTGGTGTGGCCTCCGAGGCCTGGAGAACTATGAACCACTTATCAAGGAAATAAGAGAGGACCCAAACAGATGGAAAAATATTCCATGCTCATGGTTAGGAAGAATCAATACTGTGAAAATGGCCATACTGCCCAAAGTAATTTATACAATCAGTGCTATCCCCATCAAGCTACCTATGACCCTCTTCACAGAACTGGAAAAAAACCACTGTAACGATCCTAAATATATACGTACCCAATACAGGAACACCCAGATACATAAGACTTATAAAGAGACTTAGACTCCCACACAATAATAGTGGAAGACTTCAACATCAATATTAGATAGATCAATGAGACAGAAAATTAACAAGGATATCCAGGACTTGAATTCAGATCCGGAACAAGTAAACTTAATAAACATTTATAGAACTTTCCACTTTAAATACACAAAATATACACTCTTATCAGTACCACATCACACCTACTCACAGGTTTAAATGAAATATTGGCTGGCCATTATTAAGTACAATTAATGGCATAAAAGAAGTTTTCAATACCCATTTTTAGACTGCATTCTAGCCTGGGCAATAAAGCAACACTCCCGTTCTCTCTTGCCCTTGTTTCTCTTTCTTCCTCATCTTCATTCCTTTTCTTTTCTTTGTTTCTCTCTTTAAAAAAAAAAGATTTCACAACCTTATTCCTTATCATGAGTCAACCTCCCTCATTCATATTATGAATACTCTATGAAGTGCCAAGACATTCAAACTGTGAATATAATATTTGTTTCTTTCTAAGGGCCAACATGTCCTTCTTTTTTAAAAGGACCACAGGGTTGCTTTAATGTGGGGATTTTTTTTTTCATTTTAAGAGATGCATTACTTTTTAAAAAACATACAATAGAAAATATATTTTCACATAGAGAGTAACCAAATTGCTAAGAATTATCCAATTTTTAAGCAGTTGCCAATTATAGTAGTAACTACCCAGTAGTTTCTCATATACCTCTTTTATTTTATTGAATAGTACTGAAACTTTCCAAAGATTTTTATTGAATTATCATAACCCATCAACATTTTTTTACTCATATGATTTTGCTTTAACCTTCACCAGAGTGTTCCAAAAGACTTCTTATTTTTTTGCTAAGATTCACAATAATTTCTGAAGCAAATCATATAATATGTGTAAAAGTTATGCACTGCTTAATAAACCTATATTTTCTGATTTTTCTCCCCTTCTATCCATTTTTTCACAGACCATATATGTATTCTATTATTATGAAAACATTTGTAGAAACAATTGTTCTATTATGTATTTTCTTTCTGTTTTAGCATTGTGGTTCTTTAATATAGTCTGAAGAAAATGAGTACTATTTTAGGCTAATATGCAGAGAAGAGTGTCATTTTTATCTAATCTCCTTTTGATAATATGCCTAGATCTACCTCTGAAATTCAAATATGAAATCTTTAAACATCTTTGATTTTAACTCTCAGAAACCACAAAAGTTTTTAATCCCTTTATTTTTGTAAGTTTGTATACTTAGCATAAATTTCATCTTATTCTAAATATGCAATTGCATGGTATCAAATATTTATTTCACACTATATATAGCCTCTGCCTTCCCACCTCCACTCTCATTCCTAGCCCTAAATTTCGTTGGTCATCTTCTCTTGCTTATAATCTTATCTATGGGAACTCAGATATGCCCAATAATATTACTTATTTTTCTTAGTTTTCGTTTTTAATCCAGAAATGGTCTCTGCTGGACTATTTCTCTGTGTTTCTATGTTAAAGCTCCTTCGGAAGCTTATTGACCCATTTCACTAATTATTTATGATAAAATTTTTCCAATGTTTTTTTCTAATTAATTTTGACAATACACTGGTTTCTGCAGATATATATATAGCATTGCTTAATATTAAAAAGCTTTCAGAATAACAATACTCCAAATAACATTTTCACAAAGTTATATTAAATTGTATATCATGTCCTTTACATCAGTATTATGGAAAATGAATGTTTTTAATCTTGCCTTGTTTTTATTTCATAAAAATTTTCATATTCAACTTAGTTTTATTATATAGTGTAACTTCTTCCAGTTGAGTTAATAAGTTTAGGTTTAAGTGCAAGAACTACAACAAAACAGTAAAAAGGAAAAGAGAAATCTGAAAATACTTGTCTTGTACTTTTCATAGGATATTGCCTTACATGACCAGATTTCAACCTATAGCATTATATTTAGCTAACAAACTATTTTTTAGAAATTGCAAATATTCAATACACATTTTATAATGATATTGGAAACTGGGAAATGATGAAAAGGACACAATAAATGAATTGAAATGACAAATTTCAAAAACTGTACAAGGTAAAAAGCCATTTATTTATTTTGGATAGATTATCTCTTTATGAGGTTAAGAAATTTAGTGACTTATTTTCATGCAAAGTAGGATTTTTATGAGAACAACAGTGGTGGAAAGTATAGCAAAAAAAAAAATTAAATCAAAAAGAAAAGCTTAGTCATAGGCCTTATAAATCTAAGTGTTCTTACCATAGGTCATTAATAAACCATATATTTATATTGTTCTGAGGTAAAAGAGGCTACACAATGAAAATGCTAACGAAGTTAATGAGAAAACATAATGATAATATGAATATTTTTAGTTTTCCTTTTCAGAACCTGGTAACTCTAATTTTATTCTGAAATTATCAAAAGCTTAAACTAAATAAATTACTAAATTAATTAAAATAAATTAATATCTAAAGTACACTAACAACCTAAGGAAAAAAATAAAATGATAACTGGGCAAATTTAAGAATTAATTTATGTTTCTCTCTTATCTTCTGAAAATAATTTTATTATGTGCATACATTTTTTCTCAATAATATAGTTTAATATAAAACATGAATCTTTTTTTACTCTGAAGTAATAGACTATATTTTCAAAATAAATGTGTTCTGAAGTGTCAATGCTTTAGATATTACACCAAGAGATTTTATCTCTGTATTTATATATATTTAAAAAATTTTTAAAGGCTTAAATGTGTAGTGGATGAATAAAATCATACTCTTTTCAAAAACAATATTTGGGATATTAATCAACATCTTCAAAACATTACAAATGATATCTTTATGCTTCTCTGCATAAGTTATTTTAAAGTGCCATTTATAAGAAGAAAGTCAATGATGTCAATTTCTACCTAAGTACTAATATTCCCAGGTGTAACCTTTAAACATGCCAGTGGGCTATATTTAACTTTATATAGAAAAAATAAAAATTTAAACAAATTGAGAAAATTAAGTTTATCAAACAACTCGTTTCCCCTCCTACATACATTTGCACCATGTTTTACATGTCCTAAGAGAACATAAAAATATAAACAACTTCTTATAATATTCCAAATTTAGAGCCAATGTTTTAAGTCAGGTATGTGGTAGAGTGTTTTCATTTGCCACTTCCCAAAGAAAGTACACTTTCCATTTCTATTGTTTTGTTCTCTTTCTCCAGAATGAGACCATAGAAGGAAACTGTCAGGAAGGCTCTGTTAATAAAGTAGGATTTCAGTTTAAGAAACAAAACTAAAACAAATATAGACAGAAGAATTACAATAAGGACTATAAATGCACTTTAATACTGATTTCATTTCTTCCTTTTAGTAATCAAATTGCTTATCTCCCAAGCATTGACAAGGCTTCCATTTACTTTCTGTCATCTAGTGAACAGAAGCTAAAAGTTATGATTAACATATCATTTGGACAATGCAAGGAAAAATCAAACCTTTTAGAATAGTGGAAAAGTAAGACAAAATAACCGAGGTACCTGAGTGACCTCATGGAACTGAGCTGACTACCTGGCTGAGACCATCTGTCTAAGCGAGCTTAGCATAAGAGGAAAATAAAATTCCATATTGGATCTATTGTTTGGGGCTTATTTGGGAATAATTGCTAAATAAACCTAAAAATATATTTATTAATGACTATGTAAAGAAGCTGTAACATATCATGGAAATGTTTGCAGATTAAATGCTATAAGTAGAGTTTTTAAATTTTTTCTTATAATTAACTATTTACACTGATATCCCAAATCAATCTTTAAGGTATTATTAGCTGGGTTACTAGAGAACTGAAGATGTATGTATTCCTTAGTAATATACCATTATGAAGTCATGTTCTGCCAAGGACTAGGACATATACATTCCTCACACTTATAGTCCATCAGGGCTCCTCCACTGGGAAAGAGGGAAGGATGAAAGGAGGGGAGGCCATTAACAGCCTTGGAGGAAGGAGGCCTCATGGCCTAAGTAACCTCTTGAGCTCTCCACCATAGAGTACTATTAACACCTAAATTTGGGAGGTGACAAGTTAAAACCAGAACACCTGAGTAGTAGTGATTAATTTTAACTACTGATATTTTTTTTGGTCTAGAAACTACAATTAGTGAAATTTAGAAAAAAAAATAGAAATGTCTTAATATACATTTTCTTAGGCTATTTTTAAAATTTATTTATTTTACTTTCGGTGCATACTATATCTGGCATTTCTCCCCGTTATCCCTCCCCACCCCTTCTCCCTCCCCACCACCCACTGTCCCTCCCCAACCCTACAACTGCCCCCAGTGTGTGATGTTTCTCTCCCTGAGTCCATATGTTTTCATTGTTCAACACCCACCTATGAGTGCATCATTTTTTATGGCTGCGTAGTATTCCATGGTGTATATGTACCACATTTTCATTGTCCAGTCTATCATTGATGGGTATTTGGGTTGGTTCCAGGTCTTTGCTATTGTATACAGGGCTGCAGTGAACATACTCGTGCATGTGTCTTTATAGTAGAATGATTTATAGTTCTTTGGGTATATACCCAGTAATGGGATTGCTGGGTCAAATAGAATTTCTATTTCTAGATCTTTAAGAAATTGCCACACTGTCTTCCAAATGGTTGAACTAATTTACACTCCCACCAACTGTGTAATAGTGTTCCTATTTCTCCACATCCTCTCCAGCATCTATTGTCTCCATATTTTTTAATGATTGCCATTCTAACTTGTGTGAAATCATATCTCAGTGGGTTTCAATTTGCATTTCTCTAATAAGAAGTGATGATAAATATTTGTTCATTTGTTGGCCTCATATATATCTTCTTTTCAAAAGTGTCTGTTAATATCCTTTGCCCACTTTTGAATGGGGTTGTTTGTTTTTTCTTGTATATCTGTTTTAGTTCCTTGTATATTCTGGATATTAGCCCTTTGTCAGATGGGTAGATTGAAAAAATTTTTTCCCATTCTGTTGGTTGCCTATTCACTCTAATCATGGTTTCTTTTGCTGTACAGAAGCTCTGGAGTTTAATTAGATCCCATTTGTCTGTCTTGGCTTTTATTGCCATTGCTTCTGGTATTTTAGTCATGAAGTCCTTGCCTATGCCAATGTCCTGAATGGTTTTGCTTACATTTTCTTCTAGTGTTTTTATGGCGCTTGTTTTTATATTTAAATATTTGATCCATCTGGAGTTAATTTTTGTATAAGATGACAGATAGGGGTCCAGTTTCTGCTTTCTGCACATCGCTAGCTAGTTTTCCCAACACCATTTATTAAACATGGAGTCCTTTCCCCATTGCTTGCTTTTGCCAGGTTTGCCAAAGATCAGATGGTTGTAGATGTGTGATGTTTCTTCTGGGGTCTTTTTTCTGTTCCATTGGTCTATGTCTCTGTTTTAGTACCAGTACCATGCTGTTTTGATTACTGTAGCCTTGTAGTATAGTTT
>CAUYOR010187851.1:0-11243 GCA_963573925.1 Callimico goeldii
TATATATGTATATATATATATACATATATATATATATATATATCTTATCACAGTATTCTTTTTTTGACATGTTACCAATTCAAATAAAGTTTGGAAACTTACCTTTCTTCCCCTTTACCTTCCCTTTCCATTAATATATAATTGTCTTACATATTTCTTCTACATACATTAAAATCACAGCAGAAGATGTATAATTTTTGCTTCAACCATTGAGCACAGTGTAGAAAATTCAAGATGAAAAGTAAAATGTGTTGTATGCATTTACTGATATTTTTGTTCCTTTCTTGTTCCTGAAGGATATTTTCACTGGATATAGTATTCTGGATTATTATTATATTTCTTTTAATTTTCATCACTTGAATAAGGTGTGCTACTTTCCTCTGGCCTCCATGGTTTCTTATGAGAAATCTGCTATTATTCAAACAGTTTTTTCCTTATAGGTAAGGTGTTATTTCTCTCTAATTGCTTTCAAAATGTTTTCTTTGTCTTTAGTTTTGAGAAGTTTGACTCTAATCTTCATAATGTGGATTTTTTTGGAAGGCTTATGTTGTTTGGAGTTCACTCCTTGAATCTTTAGGGTTATGTCTTTTGCCGGATTTGGGAAGTTTCAGCTACTATTTTGTCACTTTTTTTTTTTTTTTTTTGCCATACCTTCTTTTTCTTTCTTTCTTTTTTTTTTTTTTAACTCTGATGTTATAGTTATTAAAAGCTTTTGTTGTGATGTTGTAATTCCCTGAGGTGCCATTTCTTTAGTTTTCCAGTCCATTTTCCTTCTGAAAAATTGAGTGATTTTTGTAGCTCTGCCTTCAAATTTACTGATTCTTTCCATCTGCCCTCTTTATCAGTTAATTGAGCCATATTGTTGAGTTTTTAATTTTGCTTATTGTATTTTTCAATTCTAAAATTTTTATTTGGTTGACTTTTTTTTTTTCATTGAGACAGAGTCTCACTCTGTCATTCAGGCTGGAGTGCATCTCGTCTCACTGCAACCTCTGCCTCACGGGTTCAAGCGATTTTCCTGCCTCAGCTTCCTGAGTAGCTGGAACTACAGGTCCCCGCCACCACGCCCAGCTAATTTTTGTATTTTAGTAGAGATGGGGTTTCACCATATTGGTCAGGCTGGTCTCTGACCCCTGACCTTGTGATTCACCTGCCTGGGCCTCTCAAAGTGCTGGGATTACAGGTGTGAACCACCACACCCGGCAGTTGTCTTTATATCCTGTTTTTTTTTTTTTTGTTGAGACTTTATATTTCTTTGCTGGCACTTACTATTTTTCAGTTGTTTCAATTGTACTTGTAGTTGCTCACTGAAGCATTTTCTTGATGACTGCTTTAAAAATCCCTGTCATATAATTCGAACATTACTGTCATCCCGGTGTTAGCATCTACTGATTGTTCTTTTTAAACTTCAGTTTGATATTTTTCTGGTTCTTGGTATGATGAGTGATTTTTTCTTACTGAAGCATGGACATTTGGGGTATTCAGTTATGAGAGTCTATGTTATTTAGGCCTTCTGTTTGAACTGGCTTCCTCGACATCACTCTCCCAGTAGAAAGGAGGACTTTGACACATTACTGCCAGGCAAAAGTAGAAGTCCAGATTTTCCACTCAATCTCTGTGAACACTTAAGAGGGCAGTCTCCTTGTTCCTGTTAGATGAGGGTAGAAGTGGTTTTATCTCTATGGTGGTTGGCTGGAAAATAGTGATTATTGTCTAAGAGTTTTCTGTATAGACTTCCCTTTTCCTTTACTTCGAACAAAGAAGGCAGAATTTTGGGGGGGATTTTTTTTCTGTGCCTATTGGCATTTTCAGGTTTCTGGCTTCTTTAGCTCCAATATGGGGACATACAAAGTAAAAAGAAAATCCAGGGAATTCACCACCATGTCATTCCAAAGTCTCCAGGCAGTCCTCCTTCTCTTCAACTTTCAGTCTTCTTTTTTTTGAGATGGAGTTTCGCTCTTGTTACCCAGACTGGAGTGCAATGGCACAATCTCAGCTCACCGCAACCTCCGCCTCCTGGGTTCAGGCAGTTCTCCTGCCTCAGCCTCCTGAGTAGCTGGGATTGCAGGCACGTGCCACCATGCCCGGCTAATGTTTTGTATTTTCAGTAGAGACGGGGTTTCATCATGTTGACCAGGATGGTCTCGATCTCTTGACCTCGTGATCCACCCGCCTCGCCCTCCCAAAGTGCTGGGATTACGGTGTGAGCCACCGCGCCTGGCCTCAGTCTTCTTATGTTTGCTTAACACAGCGGTCCCCAACCTTTTTGACACCAGAGACCTGTTTTGTGGAAGACAATTTTTCCACACACCAGGAGTGGGGACTGAGGGACAGTTTTGGGATAAAACTGTTCTACCTTGGATAATCAGGCATTAATTAGAGTCTTGTAAGAAATGCATAGTTTCGATCCCTCATATATGCAGTTCACAGTAAGGTCCACACTTCTGTGAGAATCTAATGCCACTGCTGATCTAGCGGGAGGCAAAGCTCAGGTGATAATAATCACTCATTCACTGCTCACTACCTGCAGTGCTGTCCAGACCTAACAGGCCACAGATCAGTACTGGTCTACAGCCTGGGGGTTAGAGATCCCTGGCTTAGTGTACATTGCTCTATGGTTTGTTTGGCCCCACCAAGTCTCCTGTTAAAATGTGATCCCCACTATTAAAGGTGGATCCTGGTGAGAGTTATTTGGATTGTGGGGTTGCAGCCCTCATGAATGGCTTGGTGCTATTCTTGGGAGAATAAGTTCTTACACTTTTAGTTCCTGAGAGAGCTGGTTGTTGAAAAGTGGCTGATGCCTCCTCCACTCTCTCTTTCTTGCTTCTTCTCTCTTGCCGTGTGTTCTCTGCACAGGCCAGCTCCCCTTCCCTTTCCCTTTCCCATGAGTAGAAGCAGCCTGATGCCCTCTCCAGAAGCAGATGTTGGCACCATGCTTCTTGTACAGCCTCAGCACTGGGAGCCAAATAAATCTCTGTTCTTTATAAATTACCCACCCTCGGGTATTTCTTTATATCAATAGAAAGGGACTAAGACAGTTGTGCAGGGTCTTTGGCTCTACTTAGTGAGAAAAATTGGGAAAAGTACATCTACTCCATTTTCCCAGTAGCAGAAGTTTCATCTCTTCTGTCTTAATTTACCACTATGGTTCCCCAGATGTTGAGCTTTCTGGAAAATTAATGAAACTACTCAAGTGTAGAAGAACACTTGGTATATATGTGTCTTCTTCACTGAAATTATGTTTCCCCCAAATCTCTAGAGATGTGTGCTGCTCAATGTGAAAAAGATGATTATGAAGAAGGCATTTGACTGTGGGATAATAAGATTGATACAACAGTTTAGACTTAAGGGAAGGAGGTTTAGGGGTGGTAGGGTCCAAACTAAGGAGCTCACCTGGCTAAAATCTGGCATTTGAAATCTCTCAGTCCAGAGTCAGCAACATACAATACTACAAAGGGTAGGTCAAGTCTATCTCTGTTCCAAGGCTCTCCAGTGTAGTTGCTGGATCATAGCAACAGAAGTGGTTTAGCAAGTAGAAGAGGCCTGCTACAGTTACTCTGTCCTCCCAAAAGCGGCATCCCACCAAGGGCCTGGGAGGATGAGAAATCAAATGAAACCATTTGAAGAAGGGGCCTAGCAGGTTGTGGCTATCACAGTGGGTTCTTGACTCAGAAGAGAGCTAAAATACTGTTTAGGAAACTGAAGAAAAACATTAGTCAACAAAAAGGGATAGGCAGTGCTCTACATCCTAGTACTTGGCAGACATTACCAGTTGATCGTGGCACTGTTTCCCACTAGGCCCACAATCCTCTCAACATAATGTCCCGTGCAGCCACTACCAATCAATAAGTGGAGATATATGAGAAGACATCTGTTTTCCAGTTCAGGCAGGAAGCTCATTCCAGGCACACACGGGACATCAGATCTAGAGCAGTGCAGTGGACTCCAGATCCCATTAGGAGCAGGCCTAAGACTGCTCATTTCTTGCCTTTTTTAATAAGAACTGGTTCAGGACCTGAGTGTAGCTAAGCCTGATATTGCTGACTTTGGTTATGACAGCTGAGATTAGTTGAAGACCAAGTGGCATAGAAAAAAGTCTTTCTTTGCATATTAAGATCTATATTGTTAATTCCTGAGGATTTCAAGTTAGTCTGCTTACAAGTTGAATTTCAGGGGAGAGATGGGAGTGATTTATGGTGACATCTATTAAGCTTTTATAGAACATAATACACGTGTTCTTGCTCCTACCATAAAATTAATTGTTGCTAATTAGTTAGGGCTGCCAGCTCACTTGTGTGTAAGAGTCTGTCACACTCCCTTCTCCCGGTCCTGTTAATTAGCCTTCCACAGCCTCCTACTAGCAGAGTGTCCTATAGCTTTCCTCTCGATGTGCATTTCTTATTTAAACAAGTAAGTCTGCTGTTTGGCTTTGGTTGGTTTTGGAGAGAGATTTAACCTTGGGGGCATAGAAGTCCTTGCTGGCAGTCAATGATGTCAGGTGAGACAAACCATTTTCTGTACACCATCATGCATTATGTAAGTATATTTGACCCAAAATAAGCGTTCCTCTTTCAAAAGTTGTTTTTTAAAATGAGTACTGAATTTCCACAAAATAATAAAATTCAGCTCTCAGGTACTCAGTTTTGACAACCATTTCTGGGTTGCTGGAGTCTGGGATGGAGATCATTCTGGTGAGATGATAAGCACGTGTGCAGCAGAAGGAGCACTGGGCCAGGCAGCTTCTTGGTTGCAGTGACAGCTGCGTGGCATGGAGCTTTGTAATGATCAGCTCTAAGGGAGATGTTTCGAGGTGCTGAAGATATCATGACAGTGATCGAGCTTGTCCACAGCTCTCACAGCCCTTGGAGGATATCTGACTCAAGTGTACTTGCCTAGGGAGTACTGGTTGTATAATTGCTGTTGACATTTCTGTGGTAAAAGGAGGTCAGTTCTGTTGGATTTTTCCAAGAGCAGGTGGCCTACTTTGTCCAGGCAGAGTAAATCTAGGGGTGACAATCTCATGCGGTTATTATCACATATAATGACAATAAAAAGAAAAGCCTTTTCCTAAATACAGTTCTGCACCCAGTGAAGCTTGTTCACTTCTCTGCTCAATGAGCCAACAAAACAGTCAGGCGCCAGAGAGAGAAAAATCCTGTTTGCATTGATTGCGTCCTGAATGCCTCTGCCCACCTCCTGGGAGGCAGCTTATTTCACACATCCTCATGACAGAGTAATGCGACTTCATTGACTGGCAAGCAGCTGTCAATGCAGCCTGTGAGGTGTCTGGGTGTGCCCACACACCGAAATCAAGAGAGAATGGAAAGCACAGCACTGCAATTGAAATTTAAAGGGGAAGTAAGTCTTTACTACCAGTCTCTTACAAAAGTGGAGGCTGTAGCTATGTTCAAATATAATCACATCTATGAACCCACTTATCAAGCAATAGAAAAGCACAGTTTTCATTTATTCCCCGTTTTGCTTTGGAGCAGGGCTTCAGATAACAGGTGCTAGAAAGGCAGTATCAGGAACCAAGACTCCAGCAGGGCCAGGCAAGCAGGCATTAGGATCTGGCTGGCCATCCACTGCTACCATACCCATTCCTGTATTCCTACCCCCTTTTCCCTCCTTTGCCCCTCTCCTTTGCTCCATAAAGGAGGCTTGTTTGCATCTGCTTCTGCACCTGTCTTCACCTGCATGTCCTTGCCTGACATGAGTCCAGTGAAAGGTGACACATGACCACATCTTCTGACACTAGATGCAGGGATTCACATACCATGACTCCATAGTTATTTGCATTGAGGAGGTCTGAAGGGGATCTGCATGCTGTTTATGCATGTGTGCAATCTTTTACTTCTGAAAAGCCTGGGATGGAAGACTAATGGATGAAATACGGAACGTTTTATGACAAATTTGTATGTTTTTAATGAACTCTTTGCTTTGGCAACTCTGTGATCACTTAATTTGGCAGCATCATGGTTAAGGGGAAATATGATTGTGAAAACTGTGTATGTTTCTGAGACTCATGTCGAGTATGTTAGCTGAGTGAATAAATCTTTCATTCTGATTATAAAATCACTTGGCTGTTAGAATGTATAGCTTCGCTTTTCTTTTCACTGCCACTGCTATACTCTAGAACTTAATGATAATGCTTTTATTAATGCAAAAACCTTCTAGCTTCTTTCTCTTCTTCTGGGCACTTTCATTGAATACACCATGCGTATTGCTACTAAATGATATGCTATTTACATAATGCCACTCCCTCATTAAGGAACCTACAATAGCTCCTATCTGCTTATATAATCAAATCTAGACCCCCTTCATCTAACCTTCAAGCTCTCTATGCTCTGGTCCCATTTACCTATCTACGCATACATTGAAACTTACATGCTGCTGTCTTGCATCACACCCCTGATTGAGCAGAAGAATCTTAGTCCCGCTACTCTGCCTCGGTGCCTTGCTGTTTCCCCTTTTTTAAGATCACTACTTTGCCTCCACCCATCAGATAAATACATTTTTCACTTCTCACCCTGGACTCTTTAGTATCTATGAACGCTTTCCAATAGTTACCATCCACATCATCTTCTTTCTTGAGTTCCTATTACTCTAGTAGGTAAATGCTTGGCACTATTTTTACTCTAGCATCTTGCAGTGATATTAGTGTCTTATCAATAAAGCTTCATCTCCAGGATGAATTTTTTCCTTTCTTGATTCTTAGTCTCAGTAGAATGCCCAGTATGCTCCTCTTGTATAAGGAACACTGAAGTTGGAATTGAAAGGCCAAGTTTGAGGCCTCACTCTTTAACTGACAAGCTGTGTAGCCTTGGATGAGCCCTTGACTACTTTAAGCCTCTGTTCCCTTAGCTGTAAAATGGAACTTAAGACATTTTCACAGCCTATTTCACAGAGTAGTTTTAACGCTCAAATAAAATTGCATGTGAGAGTATTTTATGAGCCTTAAAGTGCTGCAAGAACAGAAGGCCCCATTATTATTGCAGTTCGTCTGTAATATTTAACTTAAGTTGAACGGTAAAATATATCTGCGAGCCATTGTGTAATCTTAAGTGCCAAATTGCTAAATAGTGGTGGCCACACCATATAACATTGATTGTACATTTCATTGTTCAGGGCGCTTTTTATTAGGAATACCATTCTGTTCTCACCAGTGCCCTGTAAGTGTGTGGGGACCAGGTATTTTTATTCCCACTTTGCAGCTAGGAAAAGGAAATCAAAGAGCAAATACAGTAAGTGAATTTCTGTAAGTCACGTAGTTAGTTGATGGCCGCAGTTGAACTGAAGCTTCCATTCTGCCTCTTATTCCTTGCCTGAAAATTGTGATCATTTTCAGTCCCCGCTTTGTCACCACCAGACCCCCTGCCTCTAGGACACTTTCCTTTGTGGTTTTCACTTTTCTACTTTGTCTTATTGGTTCTTATACAGCAAGGGTGGCTTTATATTGACTCAAAAGGATCTCACTCCTGTTCATTTCATTATAATTACATTTACAGTCATATGGTGGAGGGAAAAAAATATAAGGGTTACTTTTCTCTTTCTTTCTTTCTTTTTTTTTTTTAGATGGAGTTCTGCTTTGTCGCCAGGCTGGAGTGCAGTGGCGACATCTTGGCTTACTGCCACCTCTGCCTCCCTGGTTCAAGCAATTCTTTTGGCTCAGCCTCCCGGGTAGCTGGGATTACAGGCATGTGCCACCACACCCAGCTAATTTTTGTATTTTTAGTAGAGACAGGGTTTCACCATGTTTGCCAGGATGGTTTTGATCTCTTGACCTGGTGATCCATCTGCCTCCGTCTCCCATAGTGCTGGGATTACAGGCGTGAGCCACTGATCCTGGCCAAGGGTCATTTTTATTTCTCCTTATAAATACTGTGGGTTGACTGAAGAATTCTTAGGTTGGGGGACCCTGGATCAGAGAAGAGACCTGAGTTCAATGTTAGGTCCTCGCTTTTTGCACATAGCTTAATCCTCCTAAGAGGTCAGGCTTTCCCTAGAGCTTGTCCAGGTAAGAGGTCTGTCTCTTTTAGCCTGAGGATAAATAATGGGCTACCTGGTACTCTTCCAGACTAGAAGTAGCAGTGCACCTCCTCATCCAGTTGTCCCTCCCCTTTGCTTAAACTGTTTCCCACTCCTTCCCTCTGTTGCACCTGCTGGTCCCAACCCTGGAACTATTCTAGCCTTCACCAAATGGACAGTTCTGCAGTATTGCTGACTCTACTACAGCATGTTCTGAGCTGAGGATGCTTCTACTGTGTTTCATGCATTATCATGAAAGCCCCACCCCATTTCCCTTCCAAACACTTTGAAAAATCTCATCCATTAGGACTTACATTGCCCCTTCACTTCACCGTTATGGGTAAGAAGTCAACTGATACCCTCACCTCACCAATCTGAAGGGATTTCTTAAATACATTTCTAAGGAAGTGCTGCTCAAAGTGTTGGAATCTTTCAGTCATCCCCACAGGGACAATGTCATCAGCAGATGACGTCCTCAACTTCAGCATAAATTTCAGCACAATTTAACATTGGTTTATTCTTGAATGAATTTCTTCAATATAATCTACTTGGAATATCTGATGCCATTTTAATACTTTAAACCATGCCAATCCCAGATGTAAATGGTTCATACTAACATATAAGAATGGAATTTTTGATCACCCACGTAAGTAGTTCCCTGCATAATAGCATCACTGAAGCTCTCCCAGGAGAAGGCAATTTCTAGAAGGCACTGCATGAGAAAACGTGGGAGCCATAACAGCAGCCAGATTAGTCTGACCCTCTGCAGTATCTACACCAGGACCCCAAAGTCCAATGAGTGGAGTAAGCCTCTTTTTTCTGAAGCAGTATGATTAGGTAAATGTGACTTTGTTGTGTAGTTCTCACTACTGTCCTCCAAAAAACTGAGTTTGTGTGGACTGCAAAGTGTGGCAGTCTTCCAGCTGACAGAAGCATACAAAACAAGTCCTTATCTCAAGACAAAGGGAAGGAACCCAAGCACTGTGACTCTCACTTTATAAACCTTCTCTCAGCTCATAAACTACTTTTAACACCAGTGCTTCTTGACATTAATTCATGCCAGAGGTTTTGCAACTCATAGATATGGAGACTGTAAAGAGGCAGGGGACAAAAGAAATCCGGTGGCTGCAGGGAAAGGGTTATTTGACTTCTGGGGACAGGCTATAGTAATATTCCACTGATTTTATACAGCCTTTGTCTTTCCTGCCTGCCCTGTTCAGGATATGGCTGGGATGGAGATATAAGGATGACATTTAGTTAGTAGAAGAATGAAAAATAATGCAACTCCCAATTCTTGGGAGGAGATGAGAGATAGTGCAAGCTAAATCCTCCTCTATGCAGTGGGGATTAATAAGTGAGAAAACAGGAGCAGAAGATATAAGCATACTCATTAGGGTTATGGACATAATCCCCAGAAAACCAAAAATCAAATGTGTTCAAATTGGCTGCCCAGGAGAGTGGGACCAAGGACTGAGAGGACTGTGGAAGGGTGTAATTTCTTTCCTTCTTAAACTCTTTGGTACTACTTAGTTTGTTATCATATACATGTATTGCTTTTTAAATATTTTTCTTAAAATTAAAAAAAAAAAACACAGCCAGGAGTGATGGCTCACACCTGTAATCCCAGCACTTTGGGAGGCTGAGGCAGGCAGATCATGAGGTCAGCAGATCAAGATCATCCTCGCCAACATGGTGAAACCCCGTCTCTACTAAAATACCAAAAACTAGCCAGGTGTGGTGGTGTGTGGCTGTAGTTCCAGGTACTTGGGATGCTGAGGCAGGGGAATCACTTGAACCCGGGAAGTGGAGGTTGCAATGAGCTGAGATCATGCCACTGCACTCCAGCCTAGCAACAGAGCAAGACTCCATCTCAAAAAAAAAAAAAAAAAAAGACAGAAAACCTATGAATTTTTTTTTTCCCAAAATTCAGGGGTTCTGTGTGTGAAGATACAACTTAGTGATAAATTAGATTAAGCTACATGAAATAGCAAATATTGGTCCATTTTTGGCTTGTATGAATGGAAATTTCATTTGATTCAACTTAAATAGTTTTCAGATTTTGTTCTTTCACGTGGACATGTCTTCACAGAAAGCCCAGCACGTGATAGTGGCATCCTGCCATTCTGGAAATGTTGCAATTCATTGTGGCCTACAATGTTCTCTTTCCAACCAACACTTCAAGTTCTGCTCAGCTTACTAGAGAGAGTTCACAGGGCACATCTTCCAACCCTGAACCCTATGCTCAAAATATTTGCTCCCTCTAATACCGTTAATACAGTATTTTTTACATGTGTTATGGTAGTTCTTACATTTTGCCTTTTACAACTGTTATTTGTATACTTGTCTCATCTCTCAGTTAGACTGTCCTTCCTTTGAGCAAAAGAATCATGTTCTGTAGGGAGAGACTGTGTGGGCTTTGAAGCCATTTCTGGCATGCCTTGCCCACTTTTCAGCTGCATGACTTTGGACACCTTCCTTAACATCTCTAAGACCCGGTTACTACATCCCCAAAATGGGGACAATGATGTCTCTCCTGAGGCCCATCAGGATGTTTGAATCAGAGGATGCATGCACAGCGCTTACAGCACACAGCTAATGTGCAATTAACACCATTTACTTCCTCTTCCTCTTATTCATCTTTGAGTCTTCCCAGCACTAAACACAGTTCTTTTTCCCATAGATGATTAAATGGTGAATGAGGCAGTAGGTTGGTTTGAAAGATTTTGGAAGTATTGCAAAATCCTTTCAGGATAATAGATATTAACACTACCTGTTATCGCCATTTATCACATTCTGATTGCGTTATTGTCATTGATATATTTCTCTTAGCTATTCCCGTGCTCTCATTAGACTATGTGCACAGAGAAGATACTCCATGTTTATGTAAAAATAAAATGCTTCTTGATTAAGATAGGGGTCAGGGAAGCCCCTGAATAACCACTGCTGTGATTTTTGAATTTATCTCCACCAAATCAAAAGATTTCTTACACAATGGAACATTCCTTCAGAGGTTTATTGGTAAAGGACAATTTACTTAAAGAAGTCAATTAGAAAACTGTAGTAGCGGCCATGCACAGTGGCTCACACCTGTAATCCCAACACTTTGGGATGCCAAGGTGGGTTGATCACTTGAGGTCAGGAGTTCAAGACCAATCTGGCCAACACAGGGAAACCCTGTCTCTACTAAAAATACAAAAATTATCTGGGTGTGGTGG
>CAUYOR010187853.1:0-25295 GCA_963573925.1 Callimico goeldii
CATGGGGGCAGCAGAAGGAAGACCTTCTGGAAGGTGGTTTTGTGCATGGGGGCAGCAGAAGGAAGACCTTCCGGAAGGTGGTTTTGTGCATGGGGGCAGCAGAAGGAAGACCTTCCGGAAGGTGGTTTTGTGCACTGGTGGGAGTGGGAGGGAGGCCACAGAGGCTGAGGGAAAAAGAGAGGGAGCAGGCAGTGTGACTTCAGGCCACCCACTCAAGATTATATCCTGAGGGGAAGGAAGGAAGAATGGCTCTGCTGACCTCCAGCTGTCTTCCAATGCCAGGACTTGTGAGTGTGAGACTCCCTGGTGGCTACGGTGTTTCTCTGGGATGACTTTTATGGTGTGTGACTGGAGAAGGTAAATAGAAGATGCAGTAGAGCCCAGTGAAAACCTTATTGGGACTTCAAGAGACTTGCCCATGTTTCAAAGCAGGGTTGTCAGTGGCATTTGAACCAGAGGGACTCCATCTTGAATGGGGGCTGGGTAAAATGAGGCTGAGACCTACTGGGCTGCATTCCCAAGAGGTTAAGGCATTCTTAGTCACAGGATGAGACAGAGGTCAGCACAGGGTACAGGTCACAAAGACCCTGCTGATAAGACAGCATGTGGTAAAGAAGCCTGCTAAAACCCACCAAAAGCAAGATAATGACCCAAGTGACAGCTGTTCGCTCTTGCTGCTCATTATACACTAATTATAATGCATTCACATGCTAAAAGACACTCCCTCCAGTGCCATGACAATGTACAAATATCATGGCAATGTCAGGAAGTTACCTTATATGGCCTAAAAAGGGAAGGAATTCTCAGTTCTGGGAATTGCCCAGGCCTTTCCCGGAAAACTCATGAATGATTATATGCCCTTGTTGAGCATATAATCAAGAAGTATATGGTCAAGTGTATAATCAATAAGTAGAATCAGTTGAGAAGTCCATACTGTTTCTCTGTCCATGGAGTAGCCAGTCCTGAATTCCTTTCCTAATAAACTTGCTGTTACTTTCCTATATGGACTCACCCCAGATTCTTTCTTGTGGGGGGTCCAAGAACCCTCTCTTGGGGACTGGATTGGGATAGCTTTCCTGTAACAGGGGGAACAGGGCCAGTGCTGGGAAGAGGCAGGGCCTGGGGTGGGGGTCTGGGGATGGGGGCGTTGAACGCAGAACATAGAAGGAGGGCCCTGACGGGACAAGAGCCCTAGGGGACTCTAAGCCAGGGGAAGTGTTTTTTCCTGGAGACAGAAGGAGGGGCACACTTCCTTCATGCCCCCTTCAAATCAACTAGGGAACACAGCAGTGCTTTTAACAACAATCACATGTGCAGCTCTCCCTTAACCTGCCTCTCTGCACTCGCATGGGATCCCCACGGAGGTGCGGTGCTCGCTGGACAAGCACAGACCAAGGTCTGCGGAGCAGGGTCAAGGGAGGTGGTCTACAGGGAAAAACTCACTGGCTGTGTCTTTGACAGGGAAGTGGGAATCATTTGGAACTGAACAATAGCAAAAACGATGGTTCATTTCCAGTGGGTGTGGGAGAACTCTTTACTAGTTACTATTGATTATTGATTATTGATCATGGCAATGTCAGGAAGTTACTGATATGCTCTGGTCTGCAGGTGTCCTGACTCAATGCCTCATGCTGAGAAGGAGGGGATAAGGAACAGGAGGGAAGGGAGCAGCGCATGTCCTGGCAACCCAGGAAGTAAAGCAACAAGCTCAGGGTTTGCATCTGCTTCAGATTTTGAGAAATAATGTTTTCAGTGGATCCTGAACAATTCTGTGGGAGAAGACAGAATAGGTGAGTTGTGAGAATGTGAAAGAATCAACACCGATTGCCAACGTCCTAACATCTTTGTGATAAAGAGGCATTATGTTCATGAGGGAGGTGAATGAGGGAAAAGCTTTCTGGCTTTTATGGACAAAGCATATTTCTTATTCACAAAAGCTCTAAATGGCTCTCAATATTTAATAACTCCTTTCATGCCATATAGTCCAAAAAACCTTTCAAAATGGTAAGATTGTAGCTCAGTTACACATAAATAGGCTGAACTTTTTTTTTTTTACAAGTTTGAATTTAAATGATGAAAATCGACATTTTCATCTTGCAGAGGAAAATGAATTGCAGATCTCCTAAATAAATACTTACAAAATGCACACGTCTGAATCTGAAAGCTTGCCTGTGAATGACAGGGGTTTGCCCAGGTAGACTTTGAAGCATTCTGTACAACTTTTCAAGAAAGGTGTGCCTTTGAAACCTAACAAACTTGTAGCACTAAATATTTTAGTGGGGATTTATGAACAGTGTTAAAAAAATGCCTTTTCTTTCATTAAAAGAAGTTCTGACACTTAGCAAAATGATGAGGATTTCTGTGTTAAAAAATGTTTTGCATGGCAGCTTCCGAGCAATAGATTTATAAATATTTCCCTTTTTAAATTTAAAAGTCAAAATAAATTAGGAAAAAGAAGCTCCAAATTAAAGGTATCCAGTTAAATGGAGAAGAAGCACTTTGGGTTTTTTCCTGACCTCACAGTGTTTGAACCCTGAACTCCACCCCTCGTCAAAGGTAGGCAGGAATGACCTTGTAAAAGTTCCCCTCTCAGTCTCCCTCTAGTGTACACACATAGGCACCCCGACCGAACACGTCAACATTTTGACGATTTACTAAGCTTGCTTTAAAATCATGCTTCTCTCAACACTGACCATTTTCTATTTAGGTTATTACTATTTAAAAAAATCATACCCGGCTGGGTGCGGTGGCTCACGCCTGTAATCCCAACACTGTGGGAGGCTGAGACGGGCGGATCACCTGAGGTCAGGCGTTCTAGACCAGCCTGACCAATATGGTGAAACCCTGGCTCTACTAAACGAGAAAAAAAATAAAAATAAATTAGCTGGGCATCTTGGTATGTGCCTTTAGTCCCAGCTACTCGGGAGGCTGAGCCAGGAGAATTGCATGAACCCGAGAGGCAAGGATTGCAGTGAGCCGAGATCGCGCCACTGCACTCCAGCCTGGATGACAGAGTGGAACTCCATCAGGAAAAAAAAAAAAAAAATCCAATGTGTCCAGAGTATTTCATGCACATGTAAATGTAATTTAAAACTGATGCACAATGTGTGTATGTTATGCAGGAAAAGAGTTAAGAAACAGTACTCGTTAGCTGCTTGACGAGGGGATGAAAAATGAGGCAGGAGAGGAAATGATGGCAGGGTCCTTTGGGCAGCAAGGAGGCTCCCTGTGGCCCCGGTCCTTTTGTGCTTTGTGATTGAATCCAGCCAGACCTCTGAAGCTCCTTTCCTTTTGGCTTGTGTGGCGATGGGGGTTGTTGCTGGGGATAGGCAGAGGCAGGAGGAGTGAATGAGAAAAAAGAAAGTTGGCCACACAAATACAATGCCAGGGACTGTGGTCCCGGTTCTAGGGGAGAGCGAGTGGGAAGTTGCTGGAGCTCCACAAAGCAGCTCTCGTTCCCATGGAAACCGATGTTTAGCGCTGAATGCCTCGCTTGACTCTGTGTACCCCCTTCCTCTGTCTTTTTAAATATCCGCTGGAGATGCATTGTCTTCTTGGTTTTTTGTTGTTGTTGTTTTGTTTCGTTTTAATAAAAATAAAGACTATGGAGAAGAAAACACTCCCCGCCTCAAGACCTCCCGTGGATGGGCTGATGACACATTTCCCGGGTGGGTTTGAAATCTTGCTGGATCTCCCCAGATCTGAGATCTGGTACCTTGTCTTCCAGCCATGTACTGACAGGCCACCAAGAGCTGTGCCAGGCGGAGATTGGCAGACTAATTTGAATACCAATGCTGCTCTGGGCTGGCTTCCAGTTCCTAGGTGGGGAGGCCCAGGAGGGCAGGCAGGGTGGGGGCCAGGGTGGATTCAATAGAGGCTTCTGGGGAGAGACGGGGCGTTCTCCCACCATTCTGTGCCTCCTTCCTTCTCCTACTCCCATGCCCCTTCTCTGCTGGGTTATTGGCAAGTCTACTTTCTATTCTTCAAGGATTAATGCCTCAGTGCAAGAGGAAAATTGGCAATTAAAAATATCTCAAAGCCTGGGATTTCTGTCACTTTATCATTTTCCAGTTAGATTTCATTAGGATGCTGCTGCAGGGAGAAGTTTAGGGCTTTTGTTACTGTGTTGTCAAAGAGTTTAAAACTATGAGCAGGATATTTTTATTAGAGAAAAAAGACAGGAACCTTTTGTGCTAAGGGAGCTTAGCTAACATGTATAAGCAGGGAGGATTTCTAAGGGGAAAGTGAGTTACTCTAACACTCTCTAACAAAATAATCTGCTTATAAAAAATAAGATATTGCATTCTTACCAGAACTGCTGAATATAATTTATTTGGTACTTTTCCATATTTGAAACTTTTAAAAATCAGAGATTATATGTACTTATGGAAATTCCTTTCACACACCCCCCAATAAAATACTTTAAATGTAAAAGGTTGTAAGTGTGCATCTTTGCATGGTGAACTATTGTGTTGAAATAATTTCTCAGCTTCTGATACTCTAATGAAATTCCCCGGGCAGGTTGAAATGCTGAGTGCCCTGGTGGAAGCTCCCGAGGAGGCTTCCTTCTTTCCGACCCCGTTCCCATTCACAGCTGGCAGGTTGCAGTGGTTTCGGGCGGGGAAGGGCCCCGCAGTGCCCCTCCTGTGGCCACACACGCTCCTTTATTGCTCCAGCGCCCACCTGCTGCTTGCATTTGCGATTTGGGTGGCGTGATGCCAGTGACATCAGACAGGCCAGGGTATTGTCTGAGTCTCAGGGCAGATATAAGTTGTCATCGTCAGTGAATATTTGTTAGGTGTTCGTCCGCACGGGGCTTCCTGCCAGGAGTGACCAGCAACAGTCTGGGAAACACAGATGAAGCTGGATCATTTTGGGAGGCAAGGTGCCTTGTGCCAGTGATCACTTGTGTGCCAGTTTTATTTCTTTGTAACTGAAAAACGTGGCCCCCAATTTCTGTATCATGGTTCTAACAAGGCTGGCAAAAGTCCTAGGCCTTTGTTACAGAGCAGCAGCTTTTCTCTTCCTATGGTATTTTTGGGGTTTATTTATGGAAAGCCTTAAACATTCTTGTTTTTCATGATCATCCTTTAAACCTATCGCATTAATACGTGGGAAAACTCAGGAAGATTTCTTGTTCAGAGCTAAGCAAAATAGTATTTACTGTAAGATCTAATGAGGCAGCACAAGTGGGTTTTATTTCTGTGCTGGTCATAAATAGTTTCGAAAACATATTAGTAACGAAGAGTAAAGCTGGAAGAAAACGCTTGTCACTGGAAGTCTGACTGCGGCCAGCGCTGAGGTCACCTTGTCTATTTGCCTGGGAGTTTTCTCCTTGCCCAGCCTATGAAATGAATGGTTTAATAGAGAGGGAAAGTTCAACCTCAACATGTAAATCTTCAGCGCAGTTAACAGACACACTGGGGCACTGTATTAACTCGCATTTACATTCAAGCAGCACGGTCACTCCGAGGTCCTCATCTGTGCCCAAAAGCAGCCGCTGCAGGACTTTCAAAGAGCCTTAAGCATGTGGGTTACTGGGTGAACCCCAAATAGTCAAACCAGTCAAACCAGTCTTTCCCAGCTCGAATTATCAGACGTACGGAACACTAGGTGAGAGGTGCGAAGCAGTGGAGTGAGGCGCTGGCTTGCTCAGGAGGAGCTGCGGAGGGAGGGGCTCCTGGAGGGGCAAGGCTGTTTGTCTGTCTGTGGACTGCGGATGGGGACTCTAGCCTTCATCCCTCTGTGCTACACATTCACCTTTCATCCGTTTTCCCGTGCGCGCCTTCTAGGTATGAGCGGTCACCTACCGTCCTGCATGTTTATTTTCTTCAGTTCAAGGGCTCCCAGGGCCAGATGCACAGTTTGACACAGTTTGGTAAAAGAAAGAAAGAATAAAGACTGCTAACGAGTTCCACTTTTCCTTTTCTGGTAGAAGAGTCAGAATAGGCTTTTCATCTATTTTCGCTTTTTCTTATTTTGACTTTCGAGCCTTGCCAGGGTGGTCAGACTCTCTGCGTTTTGAGGCCAGCTTTGCTGATGGAGGAGGCTGAGGGGCAGCTGCAGAGTAGGCAGTGGCTTGGATTCTCCGTGAGTGTGAGAGCAGGAGTCTGCAAGGTGTGCGGCCCTGCTGGAGTCATTGCTTAGTATCTCAATTTTTTGAGGCCCTGAAATTGTACAGACCCTTGAATCAATTTTCATCTCATTCCGGGGCATTACTTCCAACTGCCACTCGGCCATGGCTGCTCGCCCAGGGGCTTTGTTAATGAATATAATTTTACTGCAACAAAAGAAGCGATGGGAACCGTAAGTTCTACAGGGAAAACAGCACTTCCTCCTTTCCCCAAGTTGAGTTTGTAAAGTTGCAGCTTTTCTTCAGCAGACACACATTCACATGGGTCCCTATTTAGGGGATCCTGTTTTTTTTTTCCAGTGGGAGGTTTTGAATTACTCACCTATCGAGACACTTGCTTATGCTCAAGAGCTCAAAATCCTCATTTCGGATTCTTTTCAGTAGTACCCCGTTTCTCTGTGTATTACCTGGTTCCGATACATGTGGTGCTTTAAAACTGTCAGGTTAATAATAAGAAACTTACAAATGTTACTTGAGGTTTGAAAAACAGGGCTGCATACGTCACGGTGATGTTGGGAGTGTGACGTCCATAGACCCAGGCCTTTTCCTCTCTGACGCTCACCCTCGCTCCCTCCTTTCCATCTTAAGCATCCTCCATCTGCTTCACAGTTGCCTGTCCACTAAGACCTCGTGGCCGCAGGGTGGCCCAGGGCTAGACTTTTCCCCTGGTATTTCTGCTGCCTCAGTTAACTGGACATCAATGAGTTTGAATAATGGGCTGGTTTGTTATGCAGAAATAGATATTGATTCCTAGGAAGTTAGCTCCTTCAGAGGAAGTTTCCATTGGCAAACAGGACACAAAGGAGAAGCCAACTTAACTCACCAAAAATGTCCTCAATCCCAATCACCTTATCTACAGCGGCCCGCAGTCCTCTGGCATCGCCAACAACTTCACCCCCTACCCCTACATTTCTAAACTGGAGGAGACACATCTTACTCCGCCCTGTGGGCCTCCCCACTCGTGACAAGGCATGGCTGGTGGATGGTGTGTGTACATTTCAGTAAGGGAGAGTAGTGCTTCAAGTACAGATCACTGATTATTTACTGATGAATTTGCTCATGTGTTTGTGTGTAAAACATTAACGAATTGTCTATAGAGGTAAGTAGGATAGGGTTAGCCATGTCAAGGGTTTACAGTCCACCGGGGCTCACGAAAGGATAATCGGTATTATTATAGTAATTACTGTAATGGATATTTATACTCAAGGTGCTATGGGAACACGGAAAAGTGAACCCTTGACTCTGTTCTTGGGAAAAACAATGAAAAATATGACGAAGTGAATTTTATTGTAAAAGTAAAGTGGAGAAATGTAAAAGTGTTGGTACTTTGAGTAGAGGGAGAAGGCAAGGACGCATGATGTGGGCTCTGGAGACTATATGTGGGTTACTTCTTCTGTATAAAGACTGTATTCACAATGACATAATTATTTTATGACTCTTGGTATAAAGATTAATATATCAATATTGTTTATGAAAACATTTTGTTTAACCCCAACATCCATTTTTTTCTTCTGATTTTAAGAGAAATTAAAATATTTTGAAGACACCTTAAAGTATGGGGGCCCTTGGCACTGGCCCTGTATCAGCCCTGGGAGAAGGCACAGAGAGGGAGAAGGAAGAGGTAGAGAAGAACCAAGTTGTAGAAAGAAGAGAAGAAAAGCAATCCTGCAAAAGAAAAGCATGAGCTGTGTAGAGATCACACACAGAAAAGATGACCTAAAATCGCCAACTAATAAAAATCTGAAATCAAGAAAATCAAAAGAAAGTAGAAAAGTGAGATGAAACCAAAAATGGTCACTGAAAACAACAAAATGTAAAAAGTGTCAGAAAGTTTTCCTTTGAGTAGGGCCCCGAGAGGGCGGGAGGGCTGGGTCGTTCCCTCCACTGCTTGGTAGCCAAGGCCGTCCCTGGAGCAGGAGCAGTGAGGGAGGGAGGCTACCTGGGACTGGAAGATCTGAACTGGGTTGGCCCCCGGGAGCTTGTCAGGTAAGATGGTACTCAATGACTCAGCCTGCCTTAAGAAGCAGATTTTATGTGCAAATAGGAATGGTCTAGTCCTCCTTCTACAAATGGAATCCTAGCTCAAAACTCAGAAAAGGAAGGAATCATATTAAGAAGCATCACAGTTAGAATATATCATTTACAGCTTTACATTAACCCGAATCGCATTAGCGGTTTATATTCTGGACTTTTTTTATTCTTGAGATGGAGTCTTGCTCTGTTGCCCAGGCTGGAGTCAGTGGTGTGATCTCAGCTCACTGCAGCCCCCGCCTCCGGGTTCAAGCAATTTTCCTGCCTCAGTCTCCCAAGTGGCTGGGACTACAGGCACACCCATCATGCCAGGCTAATTTTTGTCTTTTTAGTAGACACAGGGTTTCACCATACTGGCCAAGCTGGTCTCAAACGCCTGGCCTCGAGGGATCTTCCTGCCTGGGCCTCCCAAAGTGCTGGGATTACAGAAGTGTGAGCCACCGAACCTGGCCCATTCTGGACTTCATTACATTTATTTTGCGATTGTTTCTAATTGCCTCTCACAGAACAAACTTTTCACAAGTACAATACATTTTCATGTACTTACGTATTTTCATATGCACAGTAGTCCTGCGAATAAGATCTCACTCTTCTCACTTTATAAATGAGAAGCCAGATCAGAGTTTGTGACTGGTCCTAAGTCACACAGTTATGGAATTTCATGAGGAGGGACTGACTTGACACTAGTGTGTGTTCACGCCCGTGTATGTGTGTTTCATCGGCACTGCCTTTCTGTGTAATGTTAAAAGAGAACTGATTCCACATTTATTAGGGCATCCTTACACACTTTTCCCCATGCTTTTCTCATCTGGTTATCTATGCATTCCAAAGTCTGCCTAACATTTGCTTCATTCTCTCTAATGAAAGCAGCACTCTGATCATCCATCACTGGTTTGACTGGCTGACATCTTAAAAATGGAACCATGAGTAAGCTACTTTTCCTTTGATGCTTAGGCATAAAATTTGACATGCCAAATGTTTATGAAGTTTTTCTGACACAGCTTGGAATTCTCATGTGTCTGTGGATGACATGCAAATTATTTCTCTTAGCATGCAGAAAATCCAAATGTAATTTAGAAAACATTTCAGCTGGGCACGGTGGCTCACTCCTGTAATCCCAGCACTTTTGGAGGCTGAGGCTGGCAGATAGTTCAAGACCAGCCTGGCCAACATGGCGAAATCCCATCTATACTAAAAAATACAAAAATTAGCTGGGCGTTGTGGTGAGTGCCTGTAATCCCAGCTACTCAGGAGGCTGAGGCAGGGAGAATTGCTTGACTCTGGGAGGCGGAGGTGAGTCTCCGAGCCGCTGAGCCTCTAAGATTGTACCACTGCACTCCAGCCTGGGCAAAAAAGTGAGACTCTGTCTCAGACAAAAAGAAAGCATTTCTTAGAAACATCCAAATGCACTGAAGGTTGTCACATTCAATGTATAACTTGGCAAGTTTTATTTTTTCCCTGTAACATAATTTTAAAGGAATCTAGTGCTTAATTAAGTAAGTTCCTTATGCATTGAGGCAAAGGTAGAGTTTTGCAAAAGAGGTTAGCCCTTGGTCAGTTTAAAGCAGCATCCATTGGGTTCAGTGTTTCATCCCCAAAGACTGAGCCATAGACAGTTGCCATGTGCTTGGTTCAAATCAGTGAGAAATTAAACAGAGCAGGAAGAAGTTGTGGTTGATTCACTACCCCCATTGGAAAGCCGTTGATTCAAACCATACCCTGTTCTCAGTGGCCAGTTCTGTTTTAATCTTATTCCTCCTAAGTGTAGCCTGACTGGGCCACAGATGAGTGGTTCTGTGGACTAAGATTAACATAGGAATTCAGTAAATCCTGGCTCCTAGCTGGGGTTCTGTCATTAAGTCACCAAGGAAGGTCAATAAATTAGTCTAGCTTTTATGTGCTAATGTTTTCTCATTTTCTAAAAAATGAGCACAATAACAATGTCTGAGCTATGAATTTTGCAAATAAAAGTTTTTCAGAAGCAAGTCTTGATGTATTATCTTGCTTGCAGAAACAAAGTTGGCTGTTCAAGACTCCAAGAAAAACGATTCAGCTCTAAGTCTGTCATTTAATGGCAGGGCTACCAACTCACAGAGTGATTCTAAGGGTTACAAATGGAGAAACATTTGACACCCTTGTAAACCTGTAAAGCTCTGTTTATTCAACTATAATAATAAGTACTGCCTGAGTTCTTACTGTGCATAAGCTACTAGGTACAGAAAGAAGTAAGTACCTGCTCTATCCTCAAAAGACCCCAGTCTAACTGGAAACAAACATGGAATAACTAGAGTACGCATCTAGTATACTGTCAGCTTTAGCACAATAGGATGTCTCCTAAACTCTGTAGAACATTTCTGTGTAAGTAAAAAAATGTGAGAATTAATTCAATGTGAGACAGTGGATCAGGGAGGTGGGATTTAGAAGGAACGGATGGAAGATACAAGAGCTAAGATGCTTTGTGGGGAAGGCGGAGGAGTGCTTCCCAAGGGATGCAATGGGCCAGGTGCAAGGGGTGGCTGGCCACAGAGCTTCCAGGATTCTGGGTGGGTGGAGCCCAGCCTGGAATGGTGGATCACGGCAGCTGGTCAGATACCTTTACGATTATATTTACATCTGGAGCCCTCAGAGATGTTGATGTGAGAAGGTAGCATGGTCAGCGTTGCTGCTTCAGGAATATCTGTGGTGGCAGAATAGAAAGGGATGGAAGGGAACAGTGTAGAGTCAGGGAAGCTGTTTTGGAGGCTGCTAGATTCGTGACAGCGTTAGCAGCGGCGAATCCATAGGGGTCTGCAGCAACCTCAGTTCTTGCCTCCTTACAAGAAAGAATTCCACGGAGGGTCACAGGGCAGAGTGAGAGACCAAGGCAGGTTTTAGAGCAGGAATGAAAGTAAAGTACACTTGGAAGGGG
The DNA here is from genome assembly GCA_963573925.1 of Callimico goeldii. NCBI lineage: Eukaryota > Metazoa > Chordata > Mammalia > Primates > Cebidae > Callimico > Callimico goeldii. The sequence goes on from CAUYOR010187853.1 coordinate 11,073, forward strand.
GTCTAGTGGGGGACTTGAAAGAACAGATGCCCTGTTTGACCTTTGACCCTGGTTGTATGCGTTGGCATGCTTCAGGGGTCTTTCGTCCCTTCCGTCCTGATTCTTCCCTTGGGGTGGACTGTCTGGGTGTGCAGTGACTGGCCAGCACCCTGGAGAGGAGCATGCACAGATGTGTTCCTGGAGTTGTGCGCATGCTCACTTGAGGCATTTTTTTCCCTTACTGGTTGAGTGTTCCTACAGGAAGGTCACATAACACTTAAACTCCACCATAGTGCACCTGCTTGAGCCGGCTCGCCCAGATTCTAAGATCTTATCGGGAAGCTGCTGATCGTGATTCAGGTGTTGCTATCTATTGGAAGACTGCCTTTCCCTGGTACCCGCTGTGACAAATTATTATTTTAGAGAGACAGCAACCACCTGACCATCACCTGATGGCTGCCTGACATTCCCGGTGGGGGTGGGGGTGCCCTCTCCTGCCCTGCTCACGTCTGACTAACCAGCTGCTGTAACAATACATCATCACTGTGACAACATGAGAAAACACTGTGTACAGGACCGTATCGACTAGGAGAGCCAGACACCCGTGGTCTAGCCACACACACCCCCACATCTCTAATCTCCCTTCCAGCAGGAGCACAGAAAGCCGAAGGCACAGCCCTCTGCCATTTCTGTCACTCCCCAGGGCACTGAGTTGAAAGAACAGGATCTAGGCTTTATTCTGAGGTCACACGTGTTTATCTTAACCCTAGAATTTGCACAGATCTTTCAGCCTTTGCTGATTTCCCTGCTGTGCCCTGGGACATGATCCACCTCATCATCCTAAGTCGTACCAGGGCTCTAGGCGATCACCGTGACTGTCGAAACTACCCCTCAAGAGCATCCACGTCCATACACACATCGGGTGTGTGTTATCATTGATTATATTTTAATCCTGTTTTCCATTTATTTGACTTTTCAAGATTTTGTGGTCATGTAGTGTTAAATAATTACAACAAAACCTCATGAGCCATTAGTTGACAATCTATTTTTTCTTACCGCAGAATCATTTTTAAACAAATTACATTTACATGAAACTGTTGGGCATTCAGAAATGTTTAACGAAAAGGAAGCTGCTTCAGCCAGCTGGCAGCTTGTTTCCAACGCCTGTGGTCAGTGATACTCCCTTGAAGATCTGTTCAACTCATAATGAGTCTTTCAAGATGTACTGTTTGCTTTATGCACTTAGAAAAGGTGGAGAGAAGAGGCATATGGGCAAAGCCCCTGTGTTGGATTGATGTCTTTTGCTGTTGGGAAAGTCCACGTCCAGCACAATCTCATCTGGAGCATGTCTTGTCTCCCAAAGGTCGTGACCTTTCCACCGCGGGCCCTTCTGAAGTGAGGTGACGGAGCAGTCATTTGTTTCTTGGTGTTTCCTTTGCATTTTTTCCTTAACATTTTTTCAGGCTCTTGGCAAATCCTGTAGCTAAGTTGGGATAGTTTGATCCCCCTGTACCGTGTTTCATTTGTGACAATTGGTTGCCAGGAATAGCATTTGTATTCTTACTATTGTTTCACATTTTAGGTAAAATAAATAATGAAAACAATGTTGTTTCCCAAATATGCTCATCTAATTATCTGATTTTAATGTTCCTCTTTCCTCTTTAAGCGTGTCTAAGTTTTTAGTTCTTGATTTGTCTTGTTTCCTTTGAAAATATTTATTATTATTTCACCAATTCCTTCGTGCTTAGATTGTTCTATGCCTTATTTTGTGTTTTTATGGAGTTCATGTTTGCCCTTTTTGATAACTAATTTCTTATTTTCTTGTACTTATTGCATAGAGCACATTGATCATGCAAAATTTTGAGCTCTTATAGCGATTATGTTTTATTCTAAATGACAAGGTTAATGGTTACCAAATCAGACTATATCTTTACAAGTTGAAAAAAAGAAACATATCACTTTGGCACCTTTGGAAAATTCGCAAGTCTTGAGTTTTTTTGAAGCACAAAAGGTTCCAATTCAGAGAGTACAGGACAGCCTCAGAGGCACCAAGATAAAAATAACCAAATTATTTCCGTTCACTCCTCTGTTTGAAGTAATAAACTGAGAAACAGCATGAATAGTAAGGAGATGAATAGGGAATCTGAAATTCTTTCAGCTTTGCTCATCTAAGATATTCATCGTTTGGAAGTGGCTTATTATAAATGTTCATGTCATTGGTGACCCTTTGTTAAAACTTAAAAAAAAGAAGCATGTTATCAAGATCTTACTGGCCCAAACCAAGTGTGTGATATCGTATGTTAGAGCCATTATAAATGTCTTTCTCAGCAGTTCCACTTTCTTTACTGTGATATTCAATATTCCGGTTGCCACACATTTAATCATATAACATCCATAAGAAATTTAAATGCTTTGAAGTTCATATGGCCACATAAGAGCTTTATGACTTTTGGGCATGAGAAGAAATTTCATTTTTTACATGGCGGTAAGAGACAAGAGATGTGAAGCCCATGGAAACAGATGGAGGTGGCTTAGACCCAAGCATGGGTTTTGGGAACACAGGCCAGGGGTTGAGGATAGCTTCTGGAGGCTCCTGCTGTTCTTCTGCCCTCCCCCATACCTTCTAGTCCTCAGCACTGTGTCTCCCTGTCCTTTACTCTGTAAAGGTTCCGATTCAGAGAGAACGATGCTGTGAGAACAAATTGGGGGAAAAGAGGTGAAGTTAAAATTAAGCAACTCTGGAAGTATGGGGTGAAAGAGTCCAAAAAAAATTGACTTGAGGATTTACTGAATATTCAACATCCGGATTCTGCCCAGAGAATGTACAGCTCTAAGTGTTGGCTGTTATTATTATTATTTTTAATATTCCTCTGGAGGGCTCTCAGAAAAATTCTTGTAAAAACGACTGAATGAGAGTGTATGGTTTGCTGTAGAAAAGTTATATTTAAGATAGTTAAAACTAATTTCTAAATGAAAGGCAGTTTTGCTTGTGGAGTTTCACAAACATCAAAATGCCTTTTAGATATCTGCCTTAAACTAATCCTTAAACTAATCGTAACAAAGAGAAGCAATTCTAGCGTGGGGCTGAGGCTTCCTAAACCAAATTCTGTTTGTGTTTTAACGAAGTGCCCTGGGCTTGGAATCTGGAAGTCTGCTTGGAAATGTAGATCTGCCTTAACCTACCTTCTCTGGGCCCCTGGAGTCTGGTGCTGTGCCTAGACCTACTCCCAAGTGTCATCGGAACGTATTTCTTCCCAACTCTGCATCCAGTGGCCTCAGGTTGGTGGCTTGCAGTTGGCCATGGTGGAGATTTATACCATGGAAACTGGCAGATCCTACCTATCAGGGCTTTGTTCTCTCAAAGAGTCCATTGTGAAGTATTTGCAAACAAACTTCTGTTTCTGGCTATTTAGGACACTGTTGGAAAATTCCATGCTGGTCTGATTCTATGGAACAATTACTTGCTTTTAGCTCTTAGTTTCTGCTAACTCTGTGACATAAACGTCAGAGAATTACGTTTTATCTTAAAGCCCTCCAGGCCGGGAGAGGTCAGCTGTGGGACAGGTGGGTGGCAAGTGTCTCTGTGAATGCGTCTTGGGGACCTGCCTCTCCCCTTTTAGTAAGGGCTCTGTTATTCCACCCCGATCCTCATCATTAGCTGCTAGAAATAGCCAGTGCATGGCCTGCAGAGCCTTGCTTGGGTGAGGTATGCCCGGAGGAATGAACGTTCTTCAGCTTCTCTTCCCTGTCACATTTCCAGTGAAAAGACAGACCCAATCTAAGCGCAAATGCTTGGTATTGTCACTTGCTTGCATCACATTGGATCCCACCCCCACTCTGCCTGCTGCCAAAAGTTTATAGTGTACCTCATGTACACATTCCAATAGTAGCCTTCCCGGGGAAAATAAAAAGTAAATAAAAGTACCGGCTCTGTGGAAATAACAACTTTATATAACATTGATCCTGAGTAAGATCAAAACATTGGATAAAAGTGATCATGCTCTCAGAACCAACACAGGAGTACGTGAAATTTAGAGTGTGGTCTATTTGTTTTCCTTTTTTAGGTTATTTATAGAGACAGTTATGGCATTTCAACAAGAGCATGGCCAAAGTTTGGTTGTCTTACTCATGAGGGGTGTGTGTGTATGTATGTATGTGTGTTCTCTATACACTCTCCTCAGGCTTGGGAGGGAATAAAGTGTTCCAGTCTCCGGCAAATGCCATAATTTATTAGCCACTTGCACCTGTCTTGCTACACATTTCTTTCCCAGTGGGAATACTGCGTATGCCTTCGAGAAGCCACCATCCCTGGCAGCTACAGGAGAGCAGGAAGCTGCGTGTGTCTGTGAAGTCTGTTTTGCTCCTTTGATGTCCTTGCTTGCCTACTTTATTTGTCACCTTTCCAACTCTTCTGGCTACGGTGGCGTGGCTTTCACCTTAAGTCAAGTATTTTCCATTCTTTAACAATTCAATTTATAAATCTTTTACGGCACGTTCTTGTTTTGCTTTGATCCCTTCTGGAGAAGGTGGATGTGGGGGATATGGGAGAAAGGGTTTAAGAAAAAATAATCCAAATGATAGGTGTGAACGTCATCAAAATACAGCTTCCTCAAAACAATGTGCTTCTCTCACTTGGAGACATTAGTTTTGAAGAGTTCTGTGTCCCTCATTCCAGTGGAAGTAGTTTATTTCCGTTTATTTTCCGCTTTACTCTCACATTTTGAATTTTCTGCACTATTTTTGATAGAAAGTGGGCATACTGGAGTTGTCAACCATGTTTCAGCCAAGTTTTCAACTGGGAAACATTTAAATTCTTTTAATATTTTTCAACATGAGCCCCGTAATTTAATAATTATTTTATAAAAATAATCTTTGGCATGTTATACTTTTTCCCTTTTGGGCTCCCTTACTATATTTGAAAATGCACACATGATGAAACATAATAATAATTCCGTGCACAGATTTTTCTCATGGCAGCATTCTTGAACCATGATCACACTTTCATAACGTGGCGTCCTCCTGGCCAGAGGACATTTCTGGCTCCTCACTTGTTGAGCCATCTTAACCTTGAACCAGCTTTGAGTCCTTCACAGTCAGCGCTGGTGGATAGAGCCCCCTGCTGGAAGTTCCGGGCACCTGGATTTCCCCTGGAAATGGAAGGTCACACCCCAAGGCTGGGAGACCAGGAGGCTGGAATATACGCAATTCTTGAAAGAAATGGACAGAAATCTTTCAACTTACAGCATGAGTCAATAAAACCTCAAATTATTTTTTCAATAGCACTTCCTTTCCTTTTGAAAGTTTGGGTAAGAAAGACAAATACCAGATCTCTTTAAATGATCCATTGTTTCTCAAATTAGAATTTCCCGAGAAATGATTCTTTTGGTTGATAAAAAGTATGCAGGGAGGTGGGGTGGGTGTCATATTCTCTCATTTCAAATTCTGGAAATGGTGGATTAAATACAATTAAACATGATTTGTTGCAGAACTTCTCAGTGCCTTTAATACGAAAAGTGCATTTTGGACAACACCGAGTTTTTCTCAAATTTGTCTGACCATGGGCATTTATTTTGTGGCACATTTATTAAGCTCTCTGGAAAAGTTCTTTGCAGAATATCAGCTTTAAGAAATCTGATGTTCTTCACTCATTTTTCGAAGCTTTCTGTTTCAACGAATACTTCAATTCTATTCTAATTATTCCACCCTACATACAATTGCGGGAAGGCTATTTCTTAATAAGATTCTAATGCCGAGAGACACAATGCTTTGCACTTGGATAGTCAGTGAATTTTTTATTATTCATTTGAGTCTTGGTTCATTTTTGTGCTATCTTTATGAGTATCTTTGTTTAGTCTTAGGTTCATCCATATTTTATAAAGATGACTTTTTCTTAGTTTTAATGGACATGCATTAACAGTTAGCAGTTTTCAAAAGGAAGACTTAAGAATTGTATGCATCTTAGATTTACAGGCCAATCAAGTGTTGACTCTACGTAGGAACGAGTGAACTGCTGTCATACAGGTGTTTTGGGATCAAGCCCTTCTCATAAGATCGAACAGTGTTTGAAAAGGAATTGATCTTATTACTGTTCACATTATAGTGGTTTGCTACTTTGAAAGTGCTCTTATGGGATCATACACAGGTACAAACTGACTTTATAGCTGTGACTGGGCAATGCGAGTGTTTACTAGAAAATATCTCATGAGAAAATTTAAATTGTGTAGGATTTCCAGTTTGAAACATTCACAAGGTTCTGATTTTTTAAATTATGTTTTAATAAGCAAGTGTTCTTGTCTAATCCAGATCTTGTGATTTCTCTGTAGCTGGTTACTTCTTACTGTATCAATGCAAGAAACAGTTCTCAGTCCAGAATTCAAGTATTGTCCTATTTTTGATTAGCTGCTAGAAGAGAATGCCCCAGGCTTTCCCCCCAGAAAACATGGTTTGGTTGGCATACTTTAGCTTTGCTCTCAGGAGCCCCATGTCACATAGATTCTCTCCTATTTAATCTAGGCCACTGCAGAACATGGTGCAAAATGGTCAGAATGATTAGGGTCATTCAGTGCTTACCGGATGGCTGGCATTTGGTATATTCATTCTGCGAAGATTCTCAGCTTTGGGAAGAGCTGCTTGACCCAGGAGGAAGAGAAAATTAATTCTCCAATCCTAAGTCTTCCGTCTTAATGTCGCATCCTGAAGTGGTTTGTAAATTCGACTCTAACCCTGCAGATTCTGGGTCAGAAAACAGCCAGCTTCAGTTTCCCCTGAAGAATGACAGGGCAGGAGAAGAGCACGTTTTCTGTCCTTCTGGGTCCACTCTCAGCCAGAGCATCCACACAGGTGCTTTCAGGATTCCCTAATTGCTTCAAGTAACCTCGTTCAGGCTCAGGACTCTACAGTCTTACTGTTTAAACCACTTTCTTCCCTTAAGAAAATGCAATAGATTTGATTTAAATAGAATCTATTTGATTTAAATAGAATCCACAACATTATTAAGCATATTTATTAGATAATTGTTTCTTCCCATTACAGAAATATTCTCTCCTCCAAAAATGTATTCAATTCCTTCAGACAGAAAACTTCTGGTGACTTTGAATATGACCCATGTCAAAGGAATGTGGAACTGGGGTTAGGTCCCCTGGCAGCTGGGCCCCGCCCCGTGGGCTTCCTCGTGCTGCGCTCTTGTTCAGCACAATGCAGGTCCCACGGATCTAGCATCTAGGAATGTCTAGCTCCTCCCTCCTGCTTGGAAGGAAGTAGGTTGTCCTACAAAATACCGCAGGCCCTGGCCGAGTTTGGGACATCCGTCTACTAAAAAATTATTCCCTGCTTATCTGAAGTTCAAATTCCACTGGGCGTCCTCTGTTGTTATTTACTGAATTTGGCCACCCTAATTCCAGTTTGCCTGGACTCTGACAAGAAAATGCGTGGGATTTTAAAAAAAGACTTTTATTCTGAGTCGAGGAAACGTAACGCAAATGGCAATTCTCCCTCTTTCTCCCTCTCCCTCTCTGTTTTTTTGATTTTTGAGACAAGGTCTTGGGGGTCGAGCTCTGTCCCAGGCTGGAGTGCAGTGTGCAGTCATGCATGACCCACTGCAGCCTCAACCTCCCTGGACTGAGGTGATCCTCCTGCCTCAGCCTTTCGGGTAGCTGGGACTACAGGTGCATACCACCACACCAGGTTAATTTTTGTATATATATTTTTGCATAGAGATGACGTTTCACTATGTTGCCCAGGCTGGCCTCGAACTCCTGGGCTCAAGCGATCCTCCCACCTCAGCCTCTGGAAGTGCTGGGATTACAGGTGTGAACCACTGAGTCCTGCTGGCAATTCTTTTTGTACTCAACAAACCCGATTCTTTTTACTTTAGCACCAATGATTCCAGCATCACCTTCACAGATACCTGGGACTTTCTCTGGGAAATTCCACTGAAGCCTTCAGGGGTCCCAATGTGTCCCCCTGAAATCCCGGCGACTGAGCTGACGATCAAGGTTCGGCTACTGGTGCCCGGCCCACTGAGCAGGACTGCTCCGTCCTGGAATCTCCTGATCCCGAGTGGGAGCCCCTCTGTTCTGGTGAGCTCCAGGCCTGCCTCCTTCGTGAGGCCCCCAGCTTGGGCTGGCAGGGACCACCCCTCGGCTGTTCTCTTCCGGCTCACACGTGGGTGCTCACTCCATGTCGCGCCCCATTCCCTCCGCAGGTGTTGTCTCCCCGACGCTGGGAAGCTCGCCGAGGGCTCACTGCTGAACTTTCTCCTGTTTCTTTGGGATGGTGAGCTATTCTTAGCCAGTGTTTAATAAATGCTTCCTGAATGGATAAAAATGTCATTCCGACAGAAGCTCCAGTCACACGCCCGGGAGATTTAGCCCTACAAACTGAAGAACATGTTCAAAACCCATTTTTCTCTAAAATAACAGACCCTACCAATGGCTCTTGTAATAATCCTTACAAAGGGGGAGAACCTTATCCGCTTCCTTTAATTCCACAGAGGTAATCCCCGAAGCCCCAGCCTCATCGCGGCAATTATATCAGTTCTTTGTTGTTCTGGTTTAGATTTGTTTTCTAAATTCTCAGTGAGTGCCAGGGATTGAACTGGGTCATTTGTATTTAATCCAGATGTTCTCTCTGCAAGGATTGGAGCCTTTGCCCCAGGGCGTGCTCCTCTGTGTGCTGCGTTTCTCCCAGCCCAGAATCAGGACACCCTAAGCTTCCTTTCCCTGGCTGGCATGGAGGAGCAGGAAGAATCCTGATGCTGCTGTCAGGAAGGCTGGGTTCCAACCCGGCTTCTCTCTGCTCCTGGCTCCTGGGCTGAGAGGGCCACAGCACCCTGTGGGGCCACCTGGGGTGTGCTGGGTGCGCGGCGGGCCCCTCAGCCATGCCCTGGTGCCTCGTCCTCCCTCTCTTCTGCTTTCCACTCCCTACACACGTGTGTGTAATTTAGCTCTTCTTGGTGGAATAGAGCAAGGAGGGCTTGCAGGAGACGGGAAGTGGTGTTGTGGGAAGCTCCTCGAAATGCAGAAATGAGCCACTAACCCATGGCTCCTTTTCCAGAAAGCAGCTTCCTCCTTTTCCTTGATTTTTGGAGACTAGATAATGGCGGATGCTTTCTGGTGCCCCTTCCGTGGTGCTCATTAATTAGCACAGTGGCATTTTCTGTTGGTGACCCCCGTCATCCCCTTTCCAGCTCTGTACAGGCTTTGAAGACCGCAGGGGAGAAGAAACTTTTGGTGTTTTCAACCTGTGCAGGGCTGGGAGCTGCTGAGGCCTCGCCCTGGGGGGTGGTGGGGTGTGAGGAGGATGCACGGGCATCTGGGCGCCTGGCATCGGCTGGTCACCTGGGACTCTCACCCTCAGTTTTCAGCTTTGGGGGCTACAGAACCTGCCCAGAGGATCAAAGGATGTGCCGGGAGGGCTGCATCCTGTCGCCCTCACTGGAGACGAAGGGATGGAGAAATGATGCAAGAAGCTCTCGCTGCCATTCTTTCATTTGCTCTGACATTAAAAAAACGCAGCGCTTGCATTTCTTACATGCCAAGCTGTTGTTTCTAAAACTTGGAAATTTGGAAAAGTGTCAGTAACCCTTGCATTTTGGAACTGAGTTGGAGACAGTGCACCTCTGTGACGGGGCTGGCAGGGGCTGGGTTTTGCCCGGGCTCCGGGCCGCGGCACCACCTCCTTGCTCCTCGCCACTGCCCTTCAGGGGGAAGGACTTTGTCTTCATTTTGGAAGTAGGAAAGGGAGGCATAGGAACTGTCGGTCATTGATTGCTGTATAACCACCTTCTCAAAATTCAGTGGCTTCAAACAACCACTTTGGTTTTGCTCTAGAGGCTGTAGCCTCCTGGGCAGCCCTCCGGGGTGAGGCTGGGCTGATTTGGGTCTCAAGGTTGGGCTATGGTGGCCTCCTGCAGGGGGTGACAGGACCACTGGGTCTTGTCCTGCTTCCTCTGGCCCCGGCTCCTCCACATGTGGTGAGAGGGTTATGAGCGCAGCACATCATAGTGATCAGGTGCTCCCCACACCTCAGCCATGTCACTCCTCCTCATCCCAGTGGCCAAAGTTAACCCCGGGCCAACCCTAGAGGCAGGGGGAAGGGGAGGTAGCCAGGGAGGTGAAGAAAGGGAGACGGGGTGGGTGGCCTACAATGGGTAGCTTGAGTAACTCCACTGAAGTAGCCCAGCCTGTGAGGAGGAACTGGGATTCAAACCCACAGGCTTCCTTTGACCACTGAGGCCTGATCGCTCAAGTCCTCAGTGGGCAGAGCTCGAGAGCAAAGGGGTTGGGCTTGGACAGCTTGGGTCAGACGTTCTGCTGCCTCTCGGTTCCTTCTCTTCCTGCTCTGGAAGTGGACATTAAGAGCTGGCTGCCTGGTGCGAAGCACGCTCCTTGAATGGAAGATGCAGAAAGGTGCAGAGTCTTGCTTTGCTGTCGCCCACCTTGACCAAGTCAGCTTCTAGAGGCCCAGTGCCACTTGATGGATTGACTATTTAAATGAGCCCCCCAGACCCCCATAAGCTCCTTTATGGCTCCGCATCCTGAAGATGGGATTTTGTAGCCCAAATGCAAAGTCAGAGTTTCTAAGTGCCCTGCCCGGCTTTCCCCTTAAGTTGTCCAGATATGCACCACGAGCTAACAACCTCACCAGATTGATTCCGACGTGGAAAACAGGTCCCTTTAAAGGGAAGCTCTGTGGTGGGGGCTCTGCCCTCAAAGGGCAATGTGAAGCCTGGGAGGGCGGGCGTTTCGGGCTCCTTTCTGAAGGATGCACTTGAGCATCGGAGAGGTTACCTTAATTACACCACTTCCTCCTCCCTGAACACACTTCCAAAGTCTAATTATAGTGCATGTGGTACCCTGTGACCAGCCAGAAGCCAGAGATTAATATAAAGTCACAACAGGACAGTTTGCTCCCTGAAGCGGTGTACATGGCATTGCAAATATAGTCCTGAAGGATTTGATGACAATATTTTCATACATTCATCATCACGTTAGCATGTGAAGCAGGCGGGCTCCATGGGACCTGATTCAGCTCCTGTGGGAGGAGCAGCCTGGGTTATTCCCATTGGCCCTGGCCTTTTTCCTTCTGGAATGTGACATTGGTATCCGTGGGGTTTGACATCTATTCTGAGGGGCCTCACCCCTTGAATAATGTGTCCCAATTCATTCTCTATCTCCCTTCTCTGAAGGAGGGAGCCTGGTGCCTGTTAGGACCTGTGGGTCGTGCTGGGGGGGGCACTTGGTCACTCGCCTGGGTGTGCTATCTCAGCCCAGATACAGGATATTGTGTGCAGGGGCTTGAGTTGGGAACACTTGTTTATCTCTGTCCCTGCAGCTTTATTTAGCCTGGGGCTCCATACGGGCCCTCCCAGCCACACAGCCATGCAGCTCCTGGGAGGCTCTTGCCCCTGAGAGGGAGGTGTCTGGGGAGCGGCTGGCCGGGGGCTGCACACTTACTTTCCTCCTCCAATCTGAGGCCTTGTGGGACATGAGAGGATTTTCGAAGACCAGCCTGTACACCTGTTACCAATTCTTCACTGACTAAAACGTCAGCTGTGAACCGTCCTCCCACCCAGCTCAGGCTCTGCCTCCTCACTCAGGGGTGGCTTTAGTTTACCAGGAGGTAAGGGAGGGCGATGTGTGAGGAATCCAGGAGGGGAGGACACTCTCAGCTAAAAACAAACCCCAAGCGGTAGCTGTGTGAATGCACGTGCAAAGGACATTGAATAGAACAAGCAGGCCGAGCATCACAGGCCCCTTGCTGGAGAGAGACACAGACCTGGGTTCCAAGGGCGAGGGTTTGACCTGGGAGAGCGGCGAGGGCTTCTTCAATTTTTAAAAAACTCTAGGAAACCTCCATGAAACCAAGAGGCTGTTCAGCGTAAGCCTCTCTCCTCAGGCCCTCCCTCTTCCCTCAGAGGCAGATTCTCAGATCAGTGGCCCAGCATCCTGACCATCCTTAATGATACTTTGTATGTTTCTAAATTGCTAAGGGAGTAGCTTCACATGTCCTGCCACAGACAGTAAGAGAGGTGGTGGATCTGTTAATATGCTTGATTCAGTCGCTCGGCATTGTATACCAGACCAAAACATCACATTGAACCCTGCAAATACATAGAATTGTTTAATTGTCAATTAAAATAATAATTTTCCAAAGCTGCCCTGAAGGCCAGTCGGTGGAGCCTGGTTTGTGAACCATGGGGGTGCCACTCAGCCGGGGGCCAATGGGAGCTTGCTGAAGGTTTCAGAGCTGCCTGCACAGCAGACGGAGCACAGACAGGCATGGACTAAGCCACCTGTGGGTGCTGGGGCGGCATCGAGCTTCCCTGGGTGCCATGGTCAGAGGAGCTTCCTCGCACGCTGGGGATGCTCTTCCCTGTGGGCCTCAGCTTCGGGGACCTCGAGCCTGCCCATGGATGAAGCCCCCTTCCCACCAGGGCAGAGGTAGGAGGCTCTCTCCCCGGAAGCCCACACCTTCCTGGTACCAACGTAGCACTCAGGTCCTCCCGGCACAGACCTGCCTTGTCTCATGGCCCCCCTACCTCGGCCATCTGGACAGGCTGTGTGATCTGGGGAGGGGAGAGCAGGACCATGAAAAAAGTCCCAGCGATGTCCTGACGGATCCCTCCACCAGGATTGCTGTTTTGCCAAAAGAGCATCTGGGGCCTGGATACCCGCATGGCTCCTCCCTACCACCCCAGCTTTATTAGGGGACAAGGAGGCGACAAAGGCACACAGGGTCTTGGTTGTTCTCCTAAGTAGAGGAACAGCACCACTTATTTTGTAGAAAATAATTCCCCAGAATAGGTCCAAAAGGGGTCACTTTGGTTTGTCGCAGGCCCTGTCAATTAACACAGTAATAATAGTGAGGAGAAAATTGAGCAGCCAGCGCTCCTTCCCACCCTGGGTTGAGCTTCAGGAGTCAGCAGCGTCGTGATGATAGAACGTTTATTCCTGGTGACAGTGTCAGAACCAGAAAGAAAACAGCTTGATTTCCAGGTTCCAGGTTGAGCCCGCCAGGCTGGCAGGAAACTGTTGCTTTCTCAATGAAGCAAATTTTGATTCCAAAGTCACAGAGAGAAAAAAATCCCTAACTCCTTTTATGTCACTTTTAATATATGGTACTCTGATAACTCTGACATCTCTTTATGTCATTTCTAGATTTAAAGACGTTACTTCGATCTGGGGCCATGAAATATTTGGGACTTTTCTAAGAAACGTTTTTAAAATGAACATGTAAAGCCTGCATGTGTGTTCTCGACACTGCATCCTGCGACCATAACGCTGGATGTTGCTGGAGGGAAGGGTTTGTATTTTGTGAAAACTACAACAGCCGTGAGGGTTAATGTTTTTCTTGATCCAAATTGAGGCTTCTCTTCAGAAGTCTCTATATGATCTCAGAAAACTTTTTATGACTGACCTCAAGGCATCCAAATTATTTTCCATGGAAAGGACATCCAAGATTTTAAAACACACTGTAGCCCTGGAGGGACGCTGCAGCCCAGACTGGAAGGTTGGGGTCCTGGAGTGCTGCGCTGGAAGATGTCCTAAAAAGGTGAATAAAGTAAACATCATTAGAATTGCTGGGAGCCAGAGGCGCCTGTGTGACGTGTCTGGAGGGCTTCACCGAGACACACAACTGATTAGATATGAAAGTCAGCTGCTGGGAATCAAGGTCAAGTCGTGCTGCCTTTTCAAACAGCTGGGCCCAGATAAGTTAAGCAGGGGGTGATACCCCCAGACAGATAAGGTGGCAATTTTTAACAATCTTAAAATATTGTTACAGCAAGGAAGGTCGTGTTAAGGTCAAAGCATTTGGAATTATGTAACGGGGGCCTCCCCTCTCCTTGAGCCTCCCCCTTCCTGCCACCTCTGTGCTGTCACACACACACACACACACACACACACACACACACACAGAACTGTGGTGTGTTCTGGAACATGCTGGGATACAGCTAGGCTTTGGAATATGAATGCAGGAAGTGCTCGTGACACACACACACACACACACACACACAGAACTGTGGTGTGTTCTGGAACATGCTGGGATGCAGCTAGGCTTCAGGAAGTGCTCGTCTCTCTCACACACACACACACACACACACACACACACAGAACTGTGGTGTGTTCTGGAACATGCTGGGATACAGCTAGGCTTTGGAATATGAATGCAGGAAATGCTCGTGACACACACACACACACAGAACTGTGGTGTGTTCTGGAACATGCTGGGATACAGCTAGGC